>JAHKKF010535031.1:30857-41582 GCA_019740295.1 Labeo calbasu | reverse complement strand
TAGAAAATAGGGTTTGTACAGTATAAAAACCATTACGCCTATGGAATGTCCCCATAAAACATGTAAACACAACATGTGTGTGTGTGTGTGTGTGTGTGTATTTACATATTTATTTATTTATTTATTTATTTATTTATGTATTGTAATTATTCTGTGGTAGTAATAGGCGTTCATAAAAATCCACATAAGTTAATTAAAATAAACTAGTCTGGGAAAAAGAAATGAGCATGTTATTTTTTTTCCCCCGTGGAATAAAAAAAGTTTGTACTTAGCAGTTCTGAGTTTATGTCTTGCAATTCTGATTTTATATCTCACAGTGCAATTATTTATTTGAATTTATTTATTTAAAATTTAATTATATATATTTTTTAATTATTCTGTGGTAGTAATAGGCATTCATAAAAATCCACTTAAGTTAATTAAAATAAACTAGTCTGGGGAAAAAAAGAGAGAATATTGTTTTTTTCCACCATGGAATAAAAAAAGAGTTTATAATGAGCAGTTCTGAGTTTATATCTTGCAATTCTGTGGTAGCAAAAGGCTTCCATAAAATCTACTTAGGTTAATTAAAATAAACAAGATCATTTTTAAGGCAAACATTTGAAGGAAATTTATTTATTTATTTAGATTGACACTGCTCTCTGCACTGGCATTAGCATAGCTGTGTTCATTGGATGAAGCTAAAACACCTTATTCATTATATAACCATTCTACGACCTAACCACAAGCTCTGCTTTTCAGTACAATGGTAACCACAAGAAACTTCAAAAGAACTCTGTTTAACCATAACTGAACAATAAACACAAAACGTGTGGTCACATTTACTGCTGTTCAGTGAATTTTCTCAGCTGAAGTCCAGTCATTTCAATCGCAATCCACACAATTGGGAATTTATTGTGTGAATGGTTTTGCCAAGTAGGTCATGTGCATGTACCGAGTTTACCAACAGAAAGCAGCTTGGTTTAAAAGTGACTTTTGTGTGAGCTGTGCTTCATACATCACTACACTATTACTATGTTGCTTTTAGCTCATTTTATTAAACTAAATTGAACAAGCACCAAAAATTGTTTTTTCTATTGCATGTCTATTGCATGTCTGTTGCATGTCTTCTCCAATTTTAGCCAAGCTAAGAGGATCCAGTAACCATAGTGATAGATTTCTCATCATTATTTTTTTCTCTCTCTCTACAGGATTAGCATTTCCTGCCTGTTTCCAGCATCCTGGCACTTCAGCCTGTCTCCGGTGGTTCTGCCACGGTTCCTGTTGCCTTCCTTCAGGCAGCTGCTGCTGCTGGGTCTGTTGGCTGGTGTGATGGGGCTGCTGTACCTCCTGCTGGTTACAGGGAAGGGCCAGTACAGCTGGTTAAGAGAGGACAGACACATCCACACGTAAAACATCTATCAGTTCTCATCAGTTCTCTTATTTCGGTTGTGCATATCAGCAAATCTGATAATCTTGATTGATATGTCTCTTCTAGACGTTTGGGTCGGGTGCCAGATATGGAGGCTACGGACACCAGTAACCCCAACCTGAACTACGGGCTGGTGGTGGACTGTGGCAGCAGCGGTTCCCGTGTGTTCGTGTACACCTGGCCTCGGCACAACGGCAACCCGCATGAACTCCTCGACATCAAACAGATGCGAGACAAGCACAGAAAGCCTGTAGTGATGAAGATCAAGCCAGGTCAGTATAAAAATGAATGCACAGAATGATGCTCTTCAATATGGCATGTCAGATCTCTTTCGCCTGCTTGAGTTAAATAGCAGTGCTTTCTCTTCATAGCTAGTTACAGCGTGAAATAAACATGAATGAACTTCAGAAGGTATATTGAAAGAAACAGCACAAACAGGGCGTAAAATAAACTCTAACTGCAGATGAAAGTCAGCATTGACAAATAAAACAGTTTTACTATAACAATGCTTGAGAATACTCAGTATGGTTTAACGTGATTACCAAATCGCAAAGGCTGTGTTGTAATTATGTAAATATGTAATCTGTGTTATGATCTTTTCATGTAAGCCACTTCTGAAGAACTCTATTTCTGCAAGTACCATGAGTTGCTAAAAAAAAAACATGATGTGCCAAAATTTTTCCAAGTTTGTTTACTAAACAAATGTAAATTATTATTACAAAATACTTTTTTTAGTATTTAGTATTTTAGTTGAAATATTTTTTTACTACAGTTTAGTAGTATTAAAGTAATATTTATTTATTTATTTAATTAGATAAATAAATAAATATTAGAAATAATAATTGCAATTAGATGTGTTTTTTCTGCCTGTTTTTTAATAATAATGGAAAAAATGCACAAAGTTTCATGGCAGGTAACCCGGAACTAATCGAGCCATTTGTGCCAGGCTGGGAGAAATATGTAGTGTAATAATGTAAATTATGTTAAAAATAATGTGTTTTTTGAACCACCAAGCATGAAAGCATGTTCTAGTACACCCCCAAAACAAAATCAGGACTTTGTAACAGAGCATAATAGGACCCCTTTAATTTTGTCCAGATCTGTTTGTTTGAATAAAAGTTATTGTAATTAAACCCAAATGACCAATACAATTCATTTTTAAACTGTATCTGATATACATGCAAATGAATTGATGTATTGAATTGAATCAAATCAAGTGCTCGTGAATCCAATCTAATTGAATAAATTTGTCAGTACCCACTTACATATAACACTAGCTGCTGTCTGTTCAGGTATTTCAGAGTATGCATCCACACCAGACAAGGCCAGCGACTACATCAGCCCTCTGCTGAGCTTTGCCGCTCAGCACATCCCTAAGAACAAGCACCAGGAAACGCCTCTCTACATCCTGTGCACCGCCGGAATGAGAGTCCTGCCTGAAAGGTGTCCGATCACACTCTCGCACAAATATAAACCTTGTATTAGCCGCACACTGTGAGACAGCTGCCGCATGTGCTAAGACCGTGTTTGTTTCCAGCCAACAGGAGGCCCTGCTGGAGGATTTGCGGACTGACATTCCTGTAAATTTCAACTTCCTGTTCTCTGACTCCCATGTGGAAGTTATCTCAGGCAAACAGGAAGGTAAGACCCTCCTCTAGAGTCATAATTTCGTAAATGTTTTTGAAAGAATTCTCTTGTGCTTAGCAAGGCTGCATTTATTTGATCAAAAATACATTTAAAATATTATTACAATTTAATTTTTTCAACTATATTTAAAAGTGTAATTGATTGCTGTGATTGCTGTGAATTTTCAGCATCATTACTCCAGTCTTCAGTGTCATATGCTCCACCTGAAATCATTCTAATATGCTGATTTGATGCTCAAGAAATATTTCTTATTAATGTTGTTCTTTGTAAAAATTATAAGTACTGTCCCTTTGGATCAGTTTAATGAGTCTTTGCTGAATAAAAGTATTGTTTCTTTTTACTTCTGAGTGCAAATCTAAAATCGGTGGAATGTATTTATTTATTTTGCAGGAGTATATGCATGGATAGGCATCAACTTTGTTCTGGGCCGCTTCAATCATGTTGAGGATGGTAAGTGATATTTTGCTGTTTTCTTTCTCATAACAATTAATAGCCCCTACAAAAGTTGCTTTTGAACTACCCTCTCCTTTCTGTTTTTGTTATATTTATTGTCCTCTTGTTTCTCAGAACATGAGGCAGTGGTGGAGGTGCAGGTTCCTGGCAGTGACCAGCAGGAGACGCTGGTGCGCAAGCGTACGGCTGGCGTATTGGACATGGGCGGCGTCTCCACTCAGATCGCATACGAAGTGCCCAAAACTGTAAGCTTTGCTTCTCCACAACAGGTTATTATCTATGAAAATTTCCCGTATTTTTGAAAGCTGAAAGTCTGGCTTTGTCATTCTCATTCTCTCATTCTTGTTCTCCTGGTACTCTGTGGTCCTTGGCCCAGTGCAGTACAAGGCCATGGTGAATTTGCTGAACTGATGCCTTGGACTGAGATAAGCCTGCTGCATGCTCATATAGCAGTATGGTGCTTAAGCGCTGAGAACAATACTAATCGCTCCTCAGCAGTCATTTTTTTAAAGGGGACCATATTCACTATTTTTTCTACTTCTCTTTAAGTCTTTTACAATATCAGTAATGGTTTCTTACACCAAAAATATTGTATAACACACTCTCATTGCAGTTTGAATTTTTGTTTTTGTGAATTGGTGGCGTATTTATGTTTCGTCTAATTCGGATCACATTAAAGCTAATTCGTACGACTTAGTATTTACAGTCTTATTCATATTAACTTAATTTATACAGTCTCATTCAGATTAATTTGTATAGTCTCTTTGAGACTAATTCATACAGTCTTATTCTTACTAGTGTATTGGCTATTCTACAGAACTGGTGCAAACTGCTGTCCCACAACCAAAAAACACATTTTTATATATATATACTGTCATGGTCAAAAATATCAGCACCCTTGCAATTCTGTCAGAAAATGCAACACTTCTCTCAGAAAATTGTTCCAATTGCAAATTGTATTTATGTGCTAATTGTTTTTGTTTGCACTGCAACAACACGAAAAACAGAAGAAAAGTCAAACTTGATTAAAATTTCACAAGGAACTCAAAAATGGACTGGACAAAATGATTGGCACCTTCTCAAAATTGTAAGAAATAATTGCTTTTCAAGCATGTGATGCTCCTGTAATTTGCATTTAGACACATCTGGGGCAAGTAACAGGTGTGGGCAGTATGCAACCAGTTAAAATGGAGAAAAGTTGACTCAAGCTTTGTGTTGTGTGTCACACTGAGCATGGAGAAAAGAAAGAAGTGTAAAGAGTTGTCTGTGGATTTGAGAGAAAAAATTGTGGAAAACCATGGACAATATCAAGGCTATCCAGTCCATCTCATCTCCAGAGATGTTAATGTTCCTGTGTGCACTGTGTGCAATATCATCAAGAGGTTTACAGGCACTGTAGCTAACCTCCCTGGATGTGGACAGAAGATCAAAATTAATGTAAAATTACAACGAAGCATTGTTTGAATGGTGGATAAAGAACCCCGATTAACTTCCAAACCAATTCAAGCTGATCTGCAGACACAGGGTACAACAGTTTCAGCTCCCACTATCCATCAAAAATAGACGCTATGGTAGGAAACCCAGGAGGACACCACTGCTGACACAAAGGCATAAAAAAGCAAGACTGGAGTTTTCCAAAACTTATGTGACAAAACCACAATCATTCTGTGAGAACGTACTGTGGACAGATGAGACAAAAGTAGAGCTTTTTGGTAAAGGACATCATGGCACTGTTTACAGAAAAAGAAATGAGGCCTTCAAAAAGAACACAGTCCCTACAGTCAAACATGGTGGAGGTTCAAAGATGTTTTGGGGTTGCTTTGCTGCTGCTGGCACTGGATGCCTTGACTGTGTGAACGGTATCATGAAATCTGATGATTACCAAAGAATTTTGGGGTGTAACATAGTGGCCAGTGTCAGAAAGCTGCGTCTCCACCAGAGGTCATGGGTTCTTCAGCAGGGCAATGACCCAAAACACACTTCAGAAAGCACTCCGAAACGGTTACAAATAAAGCACTGGAGAGTTCGGAAATGACCAGCAATGAGTCCAGATCTGAATCCCATAGAACACCTGTGGAGAGATCTCAAATCAGCAGTTGAGAGAAGACATCCTTCAAATCTGTATGACCTGGAGCAGTTTGCAAAAGAAGAGTGGTCCAAAATTCCAGTAGCGAGGTGTAAGAAACTCATACAGGAAGCAACTGATTTCAGTTATTTTTTCCAAAGAGGGTGCTACCAAATATTAAGTTAAGGGTGCCAATAATTTTGTCCAGTGCATTTTTTGTGTTCTGTGTGGAATTGTATCAGATTTGTATAGTCTTCTGGTTATTCTTCTGGTTTTTGCAAACAAAAACATTGAACATGTGAGTACCAAAACATTTGCAATTTGAAACATTGTTTTGGTAGAAAAAAAAGGGAACACACAATACTTTATTTGGGGCAAATAAAATTTTAGTATAGTTATGCAAAGTTTTAGTATTTAGTAAGTTTTAGTAGTGTTTTAGTATGCAAGTTAAAATTCTGCAAGTATACTGAATTATCAACCAAGATGTTATTATAGTGTTTGGTTCAATGTATATTCAAACTAATGAATCCTTAACTTTGAAATCAGTATGATCAACTTTTTGCCTTTTACATACAAAATTGGATTCAAAATGCAACAAATCGTATAAATCACACTTGAAATATTGTTAAAATTGTAATTGTTATTTATTGTGATTTACCTCTGAAAAATATATTTACAAGGAAGATGTAAGCAAAATCTTAAGGTCAATATAACCCGTCTTATTAAATTATATATTACTGTGTTTTGGTAGTGACAGATTTGGGGAGAGGACAAATATTCCAAAACTTTGACATTTTTGTAGAGTGGCCCATATGGTCTCATTTGAATTAATTCATACAGCCTCAATTAGACTAATTAATATGATCTAATTCGTACGAGCTCCTTTATATTAATTTGTACAGTCTCTTCGTGTCCCACTGAGGCTTTGGTTTAGTTTAGACCTTCATGGTTAGAAGTGTTGTTTTTTTTTTTTTGTTTGTTTGTTTGTTTTAGATGTATTAATGTGATTAAAAAAAAAAAAAAAATCATACAGCTTCATATGAATTCTGCTCCAATTCACAATTTTTTTTTATATGACCATTTTATCCCTCTCTGAAAATAAAGATTCACATATAATGTACATGTCTTTCTTTCTTCAGTCTTAAAGAAATTGTTTTTTGAGGGAATTATGTTATTTGAGCATTTTTGTCCATATAATGGACTGATATGGTATGCAGTTTAAATGCGGCTTCAAACAATCCCAAATGCGGTTGTAAATGATTGCAGCTGAGGAAGAAAGGTCTTATCCAGCATAACGATCGGTTATTTTAATAACAATAATACAATTTAAATACTTTTTAATCTCAAATGCGCGTCTTGTCTTACTCTGCCTGAACTCTGTGTATTCTGGTTCAAGACAGTTTTTTGAAAACTCCAATCGTATTTTCTCCCTCAACTTCAAAAATCATTTCAAAATCATCCTACATCGCTGCAGAAGTACCGACCCAGTCTAAGTGAACATGCAAAGAAGATCAAACACCCTTAACAAACAAGGTAAAACCGATATAGGACGATTTTGAAGTTGAGGGAGAACATGAGATGGGAACATGAGATTTTCGACATACCCTAACTGTCGTGAACCGGAACAAAAACAATCCAGGCACAGTAAGACAAGACGAGCGTTTGACATTTAAAAAGTATATAAACTAACCGATCATTTCACTAGATAAGACCCTTCTTCCTCGACTGGGATTGTTTACAACCGCATTTGGGATCGTTTGAAGCCGCATTTAAACTGCATTTTGGAAGTTCAAACTCAGGGCACCATATCAGTCCATTATCTGGAGAGAAATGCTGAAATGTTTTCCTTAAAAAGCATAATTTCTTTACAACTGAAGAAAAAAACACATGAACATCTTGGATGACAAGGGGGTGAGTACATTATGTGTGAATCTGTATGTCCTTTAATCAAACAGGCTGTTTTTCCTCCCTTTAAGGCTTTTATATGTAAATTAGATGATTGTTTATCTACTTTAATTCGTGATATGGCCCCTTTAATGAATTTTTGATCATTTAATTGAATCCCAGTGATTTGGGTAGAGTTTCATAATCTAACTTTGGGAATCCATGAATTTGAGGGGTGTGTGTGTGTGCGCGCACGGTTTGTTTTTTCTGAATATAATATTTGACTTAATTCTGTATGTTTAATTGTTTTAGACAAATCTCCTCAGCACAAATCCTGATGGCCTTTAATCTGACATAACAGGATGCCGCTGGAATCGAAACACAATCAGAATGAAGTGTTCAGTGTTTTCATGTTCTTTAGTATTTTTCAACATGAATTAGAGCTTGAGCTATTAAAGGAATGTTCTTAATCAACGCATGTTGAGCTCAATGAACCGCAACGTGCTGTCGATTACCACTGAAAAGAATTATCATCTCTCATTGTGTAAAAGAACAAAATAACCATTAATAATGAATGAGTTTATATGCCTGCTAAATGGCATTTTTTTGTAAGAATTTATATAAATGCAATACAAGCTGCACATTTCTGTTTTTAAGCCCTCTAGATTCTCTTACCTCATAGACTTCCATTTTAAGTGCATTGCTCTAAATGTTCATTTTTACTGAGTGATGAGTCACTCATTTTCTGTAGTAATCAACAACATGCCACAGATGCTTTTGATAGAGCTCAACTTGTTCTGAACCTCGAACATTCCTTTAAATATCATTGTACAAATATGATGCTGCTTCTCACTTGCTTTGCTGCCTCTATGTTTAAAGAAACTTGCAGTTCAAGCGCTTTTCAGAGTAGATGTGTATTTCCAGAAAAGAACCTCTGTTAACATCTGTTCTCCACGACTGTCTTATATTTCTGTCTGTGTTTTGCTGTGTGCTACCAGGAAGAGATAGCCAAGAATCTGTTGGCGGAGTTTAACCTGGGCTGTGACGCCCACAGAACAGAACACGTTTACCGTGTTTACGTCTCAACATTTTTGGGTTTTGGTGGAAACGCGGCCCGCAAGAGATATGAGGAAAACCTCATCAGCACCACACAAATCCAAAACAAGTAAGATCACACATGTTGAACATGACCTCGATAATGTACACTGCTACTTATTTATTTATTTTAAAAAAAAATGTTTTTAATTATTTTTCTTTAATTCATCAAGGACACATTAAATTAATCAAAAGTGACTAAATGCATGTATAATGTTAAATAAGCAGCACAATTGTTTTCTGCAATCATAATAATAATAATGCATGCCCTGCTGTAAATTTTGACCAGTTGATGGAAAAACAAGCTTATATGGATTCTAATTAAACAATTCAATTAAACAGTTCAGATTAGGTATGTAGAATTATTTATGGAGCCGATAAGTTACATTTAATAATTTATTAATCAGTTATCATTTTGACTTAACCCTTTTCTTTATGTAAAGACTGAAATGTAAGGTTTACCATTTTATAAAACATTTTCAAAACATTTCGAACGTATTATCAGAAAAACTGTTGTCAGTCATGTTGTCATTTAAAATCAAGACATCATTGGCAATGTTACTGGCAAACAAAAATTAATTTTATTTGTTTTTCGTTGAACTTGGTGAAACTATTTATGTGTCAGCACTTTTTGAGTATTTCCCATATTTCCATATTACATTTTGACAACACCGTGATTTTTGGTCACTATAATCGTGATAATATATATATATATATATATATATTACTGCATTTGCTGCATTTTTGATCAAATAAATGCAGCCTTGTATAAACAGTAGGGGTGTAACGGTACACAGATGTCACGGTTCGTTACGTACCTCGGTTCGAGTGTCACAGTTCGATACTATTTCGGTACAACAGGAAAAAAAACAAATCTACTATGCTAGGTTTCTTTTTATTTATTTTAAACAGACAGTTGTACAAATAACAATTTTTCCACCTACATGTGAAAATACTAAATATTATATCAAATTAATGTCAAATATAGGCTATAAAATCTGCAGTACATATGTACATACAAGGAATAAATACTTGAAATATATTTAATTTAGTTAACTGATAGACAAGGGGAAAAAACTGTGCAACACGTAATGTAGCCTATATTTGCTGAGTTTCAGTTCAGTTTTGTGACAGAAAGGAAAACTCAAATGGCAGAAAGCGACAATCTCTGTGAAAATAGTCTAATTAGTCCTTGAAAAGCTGGTGCCAGTGGACTTGAGGGTAGTGCACTGTCATGGGGCGTTGTTGCACTGCAGGCGTCCCGAGTTCGAGTGCTTGCTTGGGGACCTTTCCTGATCCCGCCCCCCTCTCTCTCTTCCAATTATCTTCCTTTTTCCTCTACACTGTCCTATAAAAATAAGGGGAAAAAAGTCAAAATATTAGTCATAGACAACTTAATAGCCAAATTGAAAGCGCACTATTCATGATGATGGATTTGCAAACATACTGTGAATATTTGATGTCACCAAACATTCCATAGAAGGTTCTCACCGATCCTTTCCGTCTCATGCTCTTGTCTCTAGGCTGCTGGGTCAGCATCAAGGTGAGAGCACAGACTCGCCCATCCTCGACCCCTGCCTACCAGCTGACCTCCAGGATGAGGTGGGTCCTCAGGACCAGAGAGTTCACCTGCGTGGCACTGGAGACTTCGACCGCTGCCGTCTGCTGCTCCAGCCGTTCCTCAACCGCACCAACGACACCAGCACCTCGCTGAACGGAGTCTACCAGCCACCCATCGACTTCACCAACAGCCAGTTCTACGGCTTCTCTGAGTTCTACTACTGCACTGAAGATGTACTGCGCATGGGAGGAGACTACAACTCCACCAAATATTCGAATGCTGCTAAGGTACACAGACATTTTACAATATGTTAATGCTGCTCTTTTTCAATAGAATCAAGCACTGTGGCTGTCATGTTTCAAAAAGAGAGATTACTTCTGGTGTATGGAAAAGAGCAGCATTAGCATTCTTCAAAAATTCTCTTTTTGTGATGCATAAAAGAAAATTAGAAGAAAGAAACCATTTTTGTTGCAGCAAGTGTTTCAGTGACCCAGGGTTTCCACGGGTCTTAAAAAAAGTCTTAAGTCTTAAATCGCTTTTCTGTGAATTAAGGCCTTGAAAAGGTCTTAAATCAGAGCAGCAAGTCTTAAATTCATATGATCATGGCAT
>JAHKKF010535031.1:0-22900 GCA_019740295.1 Labeo calbasu | reverse complement strand
TAAAAGTATTAATTTCTATAATTCCCCCCTATAATTTAACAATAGTTTCTATTCATCAAAAAAAATCTGAAATGAATAAATAAATAAATAAAAATATTAAAAAATATATATATATATTAATAATAATAATAATAAGTAATGTTCCTGAAAATGTTGCTTCGATCACAGGAATAAGTTATATTTTAAAATATTTTCAAATAGAAAGCAGTTATTTTAAATAGTAAAAATATTTCACAATTTTACTGTTTTAATTATTTATTTATTTTGTTTATTTATTTATTTTTATTCAAATAAATGCAGGCAGAAGATACTTAAAAACATTAAAAATCATACTGCTTAAAACCTTTTGACTGGTAGTGTATGTATATGTAAAAGTTAATTAAAAGTACCAATGAACACTGAATACTATAGTATAATACAATAAATAATACTGAACACTTTTTATACAAATAATTGCATCAAAAAAGCAGCATTTACAGTATTTAAAACAGAATCTTTTGTAACATAAATGTTGAATGAATGAAAAGTATCATCAGGTCTCTGTATTTTACAAATGAATCCTTGCTCTCCAGCTATATTCTTTATAATGAAGTGCATAATGAAGTGCTTTTATGGCCCGAGTCAGTGGGAATGTGGGTGCCCTGCTGCGGTCTGACCCCGGCTCCCATTTCATCCTGGGAAGAGGACACTCCTGGTGAAAGAAACAAAATACAAAAGATCTGTGCAGCGTTTTCATGATAACATTGTTCTTCATAAACACATTCATTCTGAGAATGAATGGACTGACATGCATTAAAAACATGCAGTAACTTTTCTTTTAAATAATGAATGCTAAAACCCAGCTGTATTTAGATACTTTCAAATCATGTGGCATGACTTGTCAACAATTAAATAGCTATGATAAATATTTAGTTGTAGTACTGTTCAGGAATCTTTATAATCTGTGTTACACAACCCATTTGTGTGTAATCCATTTGTCTGGCCTGTCTTTATGACCGAAGGTCCTGAATTGGTCTGAGGTGACAGGATTAGTTGTCAAGCAAGTCGTTTATCTAAACGGTCTAAAAGTGTAAATTTGGCAGACGGAGACACACACTGTCAGCTGCATGAATCAGCAGCACTCAGAGAAACACAATGCACTCAGTGTTGAGCTTCAGTGAAACATGGCTGCCTCTGTTACTGCTGCTGCCGAGTCATTTTATTATGAAAACAAACCACTGTTCTGACACATACCACACTAATGTTAGCTAATGTTAATGTTAGCTAATGTTTTCATAATGTGAAAAAATCTGTTGACTGTAATATGCTAGGTGTTGTGTTTTATGTACTATTTACACTATCATTCAAAAGTTTCTGGTCAGTACGCTGTTGTTGTTTTTTTAAGAAATTAGTACTTTTAATCAATAAAAATTAGTAATGATTAATCATTATTAATCACATCCAAAATAAAAGGTTTTGTGTACATAATATATGTATGTGTACTGTGTATATTTATTATTTATATATAAATACACACACATGCATGTGTATATTTAAGAAAACATTATGTTTATATATTAAATATAAATTATATGAATATAAATATATTCATGTAAATATTTTAAAAATATATACTGTATGTGTGTGTGTGTATTTATATATACATAATTAAATATGCACAGTACACACACATATTATGTAAAAAAAAAAAACTTTTATTTTGGATGTGATTATTTGTGATTAATTGTTGCCCAGCAATAGTAAAAATTAACAAAAAGTAACAGTGGAGGTTTTACATTGATGCAAAAAATGTAAATACTATTTCAAATAAAAGCTGTTCTGTTAAACGTTCTATTATCAGATAATCTTAAAAAAAAATATATCACAGAAAAAAATTTAACTTTTTTTTTTAAATCACATGCAGGAATAAATTACAACAATACCTCACTATTATACTGTTTTACTGTATTTTGGGGGAAAATAAAAGAAACATTTAAAAATCTCACCAACCCCAAACCTGTCACTTGTGTATTGTATGTATTATTAGGCTATATTTTAAAACACATAAACACATCAGGCCTGAACTAAACTGGAATGCACTGGAATATCAGAAATGTGCAGTTTAGTAACTTTTTTCCATCTAGGAAAAATTCCCAAAAAGATATTTTAAGATATGTAGTTTCCGATTAGTAATGCTCAAACCACGATGATCAAGTGCTGTCCATGACATAATAATCAGAAGACTCTGGAAAATATAATTATTTTAAGGTGATTAATGTTATTATAAGCTCTTAGTCGTGTTGTGGGGTTTAGTTTTTAAGAGCTAAACAATGAAAAGTTTTAAAGCGGATGTTTGAATAACAATAGCTAACTTACATCATTAGTTAACTTGCATAAGTTGATTAACAGGGTGTTTCTTCAAGCAGGAGCAACTTTAGCCATGTGGATTAAATATAAATTCTCCTAAAACTCTTAGGTTGATGATACACGAGGTAACTTTTTGAGCGATGTTACCGTCGATAGGCAACCAGGTGAGACACAGGCCCATGACAGTGCACTCCTAAAATGCTGGGTATATATTACACAACACATGCTGGGTTATTTTGATCCAGCTGGGTTAAATGTTTTTACCAAAAATGCTGGGTTCTTTTATTTAAGTCAGCTGTTTGAAAAAGATTATATTGCTGGCTTAAAATGGACTGGAAACACACACAGAATTACTAGAGGCAACAACAATAATCAAAAGATTAACATTTATTATTAAGCAAGAACACATGGACAAAATACAAAACAGATTGAATTTGTTTGGGTGAATTCAGCATAGTTTACAATATTACATACATTTAAACTCGCTTAACAAACATTTTAGACATAAAAATTTAACATTTAAAAGTATTAAAGTATATAAATTTTGGTGTATTCAACCGTTCTCTGTAATCGCTTTTTACCGAAATAGCGCTAATACTCGTGCCGGTGTGTCGCCGAAATCTGAGCCGGTGAAGGCTGTTGTTCGCCGGGTTAACTGCGAACTTTAGACCGCGGCCTCGCGTTTCACTCGTATGTCCTAACTGACTCCAAAACCTGGCCACAAACAACAGTACTATTGGAGAACATATTTTAACATCAAATTAAATTAAACTCAGAACTATAACGAATAAATCCATTTATTTTATGCAAGGCAAAAGGCGTTACCTTGCGAAGTGACCGCAGCTGACTGATATCTCGTCCTGTTGCGTTACGTAAAATAACACAATATACAGACGTTATAAATTAAATAAAATGTATACAAACCTTTATTTCGCTGAAGACGTGCAGAGACGGGCTGAACCCAGCGGTTGGGTATAAAAAAATAACCCAGACTTAAAAAATGACCCAGCAAGTTAGTTGCAGAAAAACTACCTAGCCCCCCAACAAGTTGAACCCAACAACAACAACAAAAAGCAATAAAAACGACTCAATAAAATTACTCAACAGGCTGAATTAACCCAGCATTTTTGGAGTGTGTATGACGTATAATAAACCTTGCTTAGTTTGTCCATTAACAATGACCAACAGAATTCAGTCCTGAACATTTTTACCACAGTGTTAATTTAACAACATCTCAAGTTATGTTTAAAGGGGTCATCGGATGCCCATTTTCCACAAGTTGATATGATTCTTTAGGGTCTTAATGAAAAGTCTATAATATAGGCTAATTTGGTATAGTAGTGGTAAAATGAGCTCTGCAAAAATCATCCCATTCTGAGGGGACTGCTCCTTTAAATGCAAATGAGCTCTGCTCGCCCCACCCCCTCTCTTTTCTCTGTGGAGTGATGAGCCTGTTTACTATAGTCGCGTTTACCCGCTAAACTTGCTAACTAGCACATTATTAGGAAAGGCAATCGCAAAGATTAATAAAAAAACCCTTTTACTCACTTCTGCTGTAAGTGAAGCTGGATCACGAATGATTTGCGCGAACACAGACAGATATATGTAGATCAGGAGGCGCATTCCCTTCACAAACAAACGTAATCTACTGCATCTTCAGCGGGTCAGATGTCGGGAGTAAATGACGACCATAATGTTCATCCAGCAACACAACACGTCAATCGCTCAGTCGGAGATATTCTTGTCTAAGTTACATCCCTGCATCCGGCATCGAAACAATGGAGGTTGGACTGTTACAGCTGGTCTGAGGTGAGAGCTCATGTCAATCAACTATCGTGGGATCGGCCTCTGTTGGTGTGATGCCACAACGACAGGCATCTGAGAATGGCTCAATGTGAAAAAGGGGATATTATTTTTACAGATTAATTAAAAACCACTGCTTGAATTTTATCATTATATGTTAGATTTGTACATACACTGCCAACACACATTAATATTCAAACAACATGAAAAAGTGAACTTAGCCTCCGATGACCCCTTTAAGGACATTGTTAAAATAGTCCATGTGACATCAGTGGACACAGTTAATAATGTCATTATTGCCAATGTGTAAAAACAAATATATTTAAATACAAAATCTATATAAATGCTATAAAAATCACTTGCCTCCTTATTTAAACACAACAGAAGTAATTATGAAAATACATATAAAGACATATTTAAGTTAGTCGAAAAACACTCAAGTTTAGCTAATTGCATTTAATATATATTTAAACTATAATATGTTTTCATTTAATCACACATTAAATTGTAGATTTGTAATGAGTGGTAGAGTTGTGAAATTAATTCTAAATCATCTAGCGAAACATTTCTTCAGCTATACCAGGAATTTCCAGCCAAACCAACAGTCAGGATCAAAAATGATTTCTCCCCCAACTGATCTTTGCACTTGCTAATCTATTAAGCATTTAGTAAGGATGACACTTCAGAAGCAGTTGTGACTAAAGAGAGTGTATCTGAAACTAAAGTTATTATCATAATCATGTGAAGCCATCTCAGCGCAGGCGTTTCTGGTGCCGCCCTCTCGCTCCTCATTATAGAGATGTTTTACAAAGTCATTAAGCTTGGCACCAAAATACATGTTGGCACCCACATACTATAAGTGAAATTTCATAATTCTTGGTGGATACAAGATACAAGGGATGCTACAAAGCCTCATGAATCAATGAGTATTCAAAAACAGAAGTGTTGTATGTATACACAAACCATATACATCCAAACATACAACTCACACATGAGTTTGTTCTGTGTTGGAGAGAGTCTGTGAAACTGGTTTGATACGCTATGCTTCAGGGTTCAAATGCCCTGCTTGTTTGGTTCATGTTTCTCTTTCAGGCAATGGCTGAATCATATGATCTGCACACATGGGCTGTGATAAGAGAGAATAAAACTCATGCCATGGTAGAAGTTATGTATGTAGCCATAACCGCTCAGAAGTCAAAAGTTATTTAACAAATATTGTAAAGTTGTTCATAATTTGATACATCACTGGGGTAAAAAATCATTCGGCCCTGCTACTAATCATTCTGCCTTCTTTGTTGAAATGTGCACTTCTGTACTGGAAATCTTAAATATATATATATATATATTTTTAAAACTGTACTTGCATATAAAAGGTCACTTAAAGAGAGTTCACTTTCATGACTTTTAAAAAGTGTTAATGTATTAAAGCACTTGTAATGTATGTGACTATAATAATTCAACAGAATTACAAAATTACATATAAAAAAATCACTTTTAAGTTCAACTAATTGCATTAAAATTTTTAAATT
This sequence comes from Labeo calbasu, assembly GCA_019740295.1. Classification (NCBI taxonomy): domain Eukaryota; kingdom Metazoa; phylum Chordata; class Actinopteri; order Cypriniformes; family Cyprinidae; genus Labeo; species Labeo calbasu. Next base: position 17,222 of record JAHKKF010535031.1, on the reverse strand, counting down.
TAAAATAATACATATAATACTTTTTATTAAAGTGTAGTTCTTTCTTTCATTCATTAACTCATTCTCAATGTAAAAGCACAAATGGGATTGCCATTTTGATATGTGCATGAGTGCATGAAAGGTGGAGTTAGGAGGACATCTGGTCAAAACTAGATTCTCTGTATCATATGCAGTCACAATGTGAGCAGATGTTGCATGATAAAGTGAACACTGTTGAACTTAAGATCAGTTCTGAGAAAAGACACACCTAAATTATCACACGCTCACAGATGGATCTGACCAAATCTACAGATGGCATGTGTGGAATAACAATCACATTATCTGAACATCAACCATATGCAGAATAATTGTAGACATAATTATTACAACTTTTCGGTTCAACTTTGTTTAGAAAAGAAAAGATTCAAATTGAGTTCGATTCGCTAGCGAACCGTTCTATTGAATCGGTTCTTTCTAATGATTCGCGTCATGGTGTTTCTGATCTAAACCATTTGTAACGTTTATTTATTTATTTATTTATTTATTTTAACTCAGACTATAAAGCGAGTTATATGTTGGAACCATAGCCATATTCTGTCATTTGACAAAACATTTGACAGAATATTCTTTAAACAGGCCTTAAACTCCCTGGAACAAACGGACATTAAAATGTAACACATGCTTACAAACTAACATTTATTCGAAAAAGCAGGAGTAGTACTAAAGTAGATGCATATATAACTAACATTTGTTTCATAACAAATGCTACGGGTACTTCTTTAACACTTTTGACTCAAATGAATCAATGAATCATTTTAAACAAGCCGTTCGAACAAACAGAACCGCTAAATTGAATCGTAACTGCCAAAAAGTAATTCGGGGCGGGATTTTTATAATAATCAGTTAATAAGAAGAAACTGAGTAGAACATGTGACCCTGGACCACAAAACCAGTCTAGCACGTGTATATTTGTAGCAATAGTCAAAAGTACATTGTATGGGTCAAAATTATCGATTTTTCTTTTATGCCAAAAATCATTAGGATATTAAGTAAAGATCATGTTCCATGAAGATATTTTGTAAAATTCCTACTGTATCAAAACTGGTTATTTGATTAGTAATATGCATTGCTAAGAACTTAATTTGGCAACTTTAAAGGCGATTTTCTCAATATTTATATTTTTTGCACCCTCAGATTTTTAAATATTTGTATCATATTTGTCATACCCTTAGCTTATTTAGTCAGCTTTCATATGAAGTATAAATCTAAAAAAAATTACCCTTATGACCGGTTTTGTGGTCCAGGGTCACATATAATTAAAACTCCTAATCTATACAGAATTAAAAACAGTAGTGCAGTAGTAAAAAAATGCTTCTTAAAAGAAGTATCGTCCTTAAAAACTGGACAGGATTTCCCAGATCAATGTACTTTTTAATGGTCACATTAGTTTTTAGCCCCACCTTCGCTTCGCACTTTACAGTTCTCATTGCCTGGCGCGGGACCGCTGCGTCACGGTGACGTCGCAGCGTCGCTGAGATGACGCTGTCAGTACTGGTGGTAGTAATGTGTGCGCTCGTGTTGCCGTTTCACATCTCCGCGTATCACCCGTGCGCTTAAACCTTTCCAGCGCCGTCCTTCACGCATGGAGTTGCGCACCGAGGCGGTCCTGGCGAGCCTGGAGATGTCGGAGGTGAAAAGCGACGGCGGATCGTCGGAGGGCGACGAGGATTACGAGAGTTTGCCCGCTCATGCGTCCCTGTACACGCACATGACAGCGGGCGCCGTGGCTGGAGTGCTGGAGCACACAGTCATGTACCCCGTGGATTCAGTCAAGGTAACCCAACGTAGACAGCAGGGCATGAAAACACTCAGCAGTGTGTCAAATGTGCCGTTAGCAGCCCTGGACAGCTTATGCAACGTAGCCGTCAAGCTAACTTTTAAAACAAAGTTAGGCTAGATCAGCATGGCAAATGACTGGATGACTCACACCTTCTTAAACTGGTCAGAAACGACAATTAAGTTAAACTAGCAACAGTCAGCCATGATTTTTTTGCTGTTTAGGCGCGCTGTGCTGTTTACAAATTTAAAATAGTGCACTTCCTTTCCAGACAACATGCTTCAGTTCGTCTGACTCCTGTCGACCCGTCACTGACAGCTGCCCACAGCACCTTCACTGCTAAACAAGCTCTCCTAACCTCGTATTTGTCTCTAAACTCAGTAATTTCACGTTTTTAGGTTCTTAACATATTCAGGTTATAGTGAATAAAAATACTATTTACTTATAGTGGAGTAAAGCTTGATATAACACTTCAAGTATTTAACAAGTCAGTGACAAACTCATACCATAAATGCAAAAAAACAACAAAAAAAATTAATTATTCATAGGTAATCTTAGTTTTGCATTTGTCAACCAAGTTTTTGTAAAAAGGAAGTGCTTAATTGTATTGAATGCACACTTGTGGCGTAAACTTTTCAATTGAAACTTTATCTTTACAGATGTGTAATTATGCGTTTAACACTCATTATCATTGCTACAAGTCAATAACACACTCATAGTGTAAATACAAAAAAGTCTCAATCATTAATTCATTCATATGTTATCTTAACCAAGTTAGAGACCTCTTTTGTGAAAAGGAAGTGTTTTATTGTATTGAATGTACACTTGTGTAAACTTAAGTACACGTACATAAAACCTAAGTGCACTTAAAGTAAGACACATTTATGACTGTTTCCTAACACACTTAAGTGTACAAAAAGTTCACTTTCGGAATAACCTCAAATTACGTTTTACCTGAAAGTACATTTTAAATCATGTTTTTAATCTTTTGTCATGCTTTGAAGAACTACACTTATTTTGATGTTGACTAACATACTGAAGTACATTTAAAGTACATTTTCAGTGTGCTAAACTTCATCTTTATGAATGTGTAATTACAAATATTTCTAAATACAATACATTTAAGTTTCAATAAAAAAGACATTAAAGTGTATTTTAGTTTACCACTATAGAGATACTATGTACTTACAGTGCAGTACCTTGCTACAATATTGTTTACCACTCATTATCATTGCTACAAGTCAATGACAAACTCATACTGTAAGTACAAAATAGAGCACATTCTCAATCATTAATTCATGCGTAGATTATCTTAGTTGTGAATTTGTCAACCAAGATAGAGACCTCTTTTGTAAAAAGGAAGTGCGTTATTGTATTGAATACGCACTTGTGGTGTAAACGTAAGTACACTTAAATAAAACCTAAGTGCACTTAAAGTGAGACACATTTATGACTGTTTCCTAACACACTTAAGTGTACAAAAAGTGCACTTATATAGTTTTACATTAAAGAACATTTTAAATCATGTTTTTTCTAGTCTTATTTATGCTTTAAGGAAGTTACGCTTATTTTGATGTGTTGACTAATATACGAAAGTACATTTAAAGTTAATGTTCAGTGTGCTAAAGTGCAACTTCATCTTTACACATGTATAATTACAAATATTTCTAAATACAATGCATTTAAGTTTCAGTAGAAATGACGTTAAAGTGTATTTTAGTTTACCTTAAATGCTTGTTAGTACATTCAGTTACACCATGTTTAACCATATTTCAAAGACAATAGAATTATAAAATTACTTAGAAAAATCCTACTTAATTGGGTCAAATGCACTCTTAAGTTCAATAACCGCATTTAATATAAATGTAAAGTATGATACATTTTAATTAAATTGTAAATAACATTAAATTGGTAGGAAACATTACTTTGGAAGAAATAAAAAATGCAGCCTTTTGATCATAATTCAGACTTTTTTCCTCATCATTTTAAGTTTTACAGATAAAACTTGACAGTTTTTAGCAATTCAGAGAAAAAACTGCGACAAATAAATTAAAAAATTGTGATATATAAATTTTTTTTCAATATTCTGTGGCGGAAATTGGTTTCATACATAACATTCAGTTCACACTTTCTCTTAATGTGTATTATCTCCATAGTAAGTACTCTTTTTAAAAGTATACTTAAGTGTACTTCCTTTTCACAAGGGCTTTTGGTAGAGCTTGGTTTTAAGGTGTCCTTATTGCACATTATGTGTACTTACTATTATAATAACAATTAATTATGACTAATTACATGCAAGTAACCCTAAACCAAACCCTAATCCTAATCCTAACCATATAATAAATATATGTAGTTAATTAATGTTATTTAGTACTTAAATGTATTATTACACTGTGACAAGGACACCTTAAAAAGTGTTGTCTTATAGTCTTTTTGCAGTATAGATACTACAAGGGCAGTCTACCCTTGAGTAATCTTTTAGTGGGTCGAGGTCATAATGGTGGTAGTTTATGGCTTTTCTCTGGGGTGTGAACTTATGACTTTGTAGTTAGCAGCCTAGATCTTTGACCACTAGGCCACGGTGTCCTCGAATGGAGGAAACGGATGATTTAACTCAGCATGACATTGTCTTGGTCAGATTCATTATTTCATTTTTTTTTTTGAGAAACAAAAGGTAATCTCTGTTTCTCCCCATTGTATATATTTTATCCGGGGCGAAAGTGTCGTCTCATGATTTTGAGTGGAAATGCCAGAGTGTTTTTGTGTGTGGGCATAGCGCTAATCTTTGGACTAGCCTCGGTCCGGCTTTAAAACAACAGTTCATTCAAACATAAGCCTGCCAGCTACTAGTTCACTGAACACAACAGTCCTTTGCATCCAGTTCCTTATTGTAGGAATTCTAGCTCTGTCTTTTCACAAACCAGCAGTCGGTGGGACAAAAGTGTCCTAACTTTGTCTTTTTGGGAGCTTGTGAGTGAAAGTGATCTGTCACCGTGCCAGATTGCGCTCTGCATCTATTCTGTGGGACTTGCGTAGCCTATTGTCATTGTTTCCTTAGTGGCTGCCAGATTTCATTCGTTTGCTGGTCGCCATAGTGCTACGCGTCGGAGAGCCGCATACTACGTGTCTGGAGAGCACATAGCCACGGAGATGCATCTCATGCCTAACCAACCAGAGGCCGCTGGACTTTACCTGGAAGGAACTGGGGCTGTAATTGGTTTGTGTGTGTGTTAGCGATGGCAGACACAGAGAATGAAACTTGGTCAGAGATCACAGAGGGATTTAGCGGTAATAGGACAAAGGGTGAATCTTTCTCACGATGATGCAAGTCATGGTTTTTCATTATGTCATGGTATGCAGACATATTTTCTGAACTTGTAGTTTGAGGTTATAGACAACTTGAAATCAAAATGGACCCACTTAACAGCAATAATTGCTTTTGTTGTCATTGCAAAACAAAGAAACAAAAAAAAGCCTTTGAAATAACACCCCTTTTCCTTTTTATGTAACCAAAGCCACATGGGCAGAAATATTAACTACTTTAAATAAATAAAAATATTAATGATATTAATATAATAATATTATATTATTTAATAATAATAAATAAATAAATAAAATCTGTATATAAAACATTAAAATATTTATTTAAATAAATGTAACAGACACACATATGTAAGTACATATATTACTTGGTTATTTTATTGGTTTTTGTACATATAAAATATTCTATATTTCAAAATTAATTTCTAAAAATTAATCTCTTCACTTTATTTTTGATATGCATAATTGGTTAAGGATGTAAAATGTCATGTGCCACTCCCCAAAAAATGTAAATGATTTATACATTAATTAATACATTCATGATTTGTTAATTTTTTTCATATTTAATAAAATAAAATGTTATATTATTAATATAATAATGTTATATTATTTAATAATAATATTAAATAAACAAACAAAATCTATATATAAAACATTAAAATATTTATTTAAATAAATGTAACAGACACACATATGTAAGTATATATATATATATATATATATATATATACACACATATATATATATATATATATATAAAATAAAATGTTATATTGTTATTATAATAATGTTATTTAAAAATAAATAAATAAATGCAATCTATATATAAAACATTGAAATATTTATTTAAATAAATGTAACAAACATATATATATATTCATCTCTTCACTTTATCTTTGATATTCATAATTGGTTAAGGATGTAAAATGTCAGGTGGTGCCGCTCCCCAAAAAATGTAAATGGTATTAATTAATTAATACAGTCATGTTTTGTTAAAAAAAAGTAAGGTAAAATAAAATAAATTTGCTTTTGTATTTAAGAAAATAAAATAAAAATACAATTTTATAATATTAATATAATAATATTAAATTATTTGTTAATGATATTATTAAATATTTAATAAATAAATAAGTAAATAAATACAATCTATATATAAAACATCAAAATTTAAATAAAATGTAACAGAGACAAAAATGTAACTTTTACTTGATGGTTTTACCACATGAATTTAAGCTTTTCTGGGGCAAAAATACAAGCAGTACCTTTATAAGAACCTTATAAGAATTGGCACACATTTTTAAAATCTCTCCTTCCTTTTAAAAGGTTCTTTCTGTTCTTTATTGTGGACACTGTAATGTGTTACTCACCCCAATGCTGTCATAAACTATTTTTTGAACCAATGAAATCCCACTGCATATCAAGTACAATTTACAACACATAAGTTAAATGTATTGTAAAGGACAGTAAACTGATGTTGAAATATAAACGTTAATTATATTATTCTCTTTATTAGACTCTAGCAGAAGATAAGGTGTCAGACTTGTAGTGATTCAATAGATGGGTTGGTAAATCATTTGTCAAACATCCAGAAAGAGATTTAGTTTTAAATACTTCCTCTAAGCTTTTTCTGGTAAAAATGTGTCTTCAGGAGCAAGGGGAACTAAAATTAGTTGGTGACGTTGATAAGTGAATGCTTAAGTTTCATTGGCCATTTTAAAGTAGACGTGTGCTTTAAACATTGTCATTGTATTGTAGCTGTGAATTTAAAGGTTCTGTTGAAACATCAACCCAAACATGATGTTGCAAGTCTGGAGCACATGTGTCTGCAGTAATGAAACTGGAATTTCCAGTGTGTGAGAAATTGTGGGGGCTTGCCAGCCTTACGAGCTTCGTCACTTCCTAGAAGCACCTCTCAGGAGCGTTCCAGGACACTTGGCGTGCTATTCCATATATGACCTTTACTCACACGCACACTCCCTGTCTCTATCTACGATCATTCACGCTCACAGACAATGAGAAAGTCGCACGTAGTGGTGCTTTTTCACAGTTTAACACAAGCCGGGTTTCCATTCATTCATAATCATATATATCACATTCCACTTTTCAGGATTCATTCAATGTCATGTTACTCCAAACTTTTTGTTTTCCACTGAATATTTGGTTTCACTTAAAGATGTCACATTATAGAAGATAAATGCGTTGTGAATGCCATCTAATATGGTCTACAGCACCAACCTAAATATGTTGGTAGTCTAAAAGGGATCTTTAACAAATCACATGGTTCTCTATGTGGCAGTGTTTGGTAACATTGTGATGCATGTACAGTAAGAGGCAGGGTGTGATTCAGAGATGCAGCAATAGCAGAATAACCCGAATCATGAAACAGGATGAATGACGGTGCTTTTTCTCTTCATCCTCTAAGCCAATATAAACACATTACAACAATGCAAATGAGTTGCTTCTTTTTACATCTAACACACGCTTCATGCTCTTTGTTATTGTTCATTAAGCTGAAATGATTAATGTTTACATTGGGGTATGTCATCGGTTCCAGACAGAGTTCTATAGATCTTAAAGGTGACCTATTATGCCCCTTTTTACAAGGTGTAAAATATGACTGAAGTCCTCAGAGTGTGTGTGAAGTTTTAGCTCAAAATACAGACAGATCATTTTTATAGCTTGTTAAAATTGCAATTTTCAGGGTGTGAGCCAAAATGCGTAGTTTTTGTGTTTCAGATGAGCTGGTGCTCCCGGCCCCGTTTTCAGGGTGTAGCTTCGACAGCTGGCAAAAACAAAATGAGACAATCTCACGCACTGAAAATGTCAGAAACTCTCCGTTGCGGTGTCAGGACTCAACGCTAAGGATTTTTTTCTACTGGCCCGGTCGGGCCAATGACTCAAATTTTTACTTGCCCGCTCAAAATTTTCACTGGCTTTGCCACAGAAAAAAAAATAGTTGCTGTTTTCATTGTTTTTGGCCCATGTCAGCATAGGGAGAAATCTGGAATGGTGTGTTCAGAGAGATGGGGTTATAAAAATGGGTGGATTTTGGGTGGGTGGATTTTTACCATTATAGGCTGGTTGCTTTTACACACGGCAGCCACACAACTGTTCAAACGCCTTATAAAACTGATTTTTGCATAATGGGTCCCCTTTAATATTAATGAAATTATTGTGAATGTTTCCTTTATTTAATGCAGTTACTGGAATTACTGGTGATATTACTATTTGATCCCACATTTAACATAATTTAATACATAATTTAGACTTTAAAGGTCTTGATTTTACTTTGTACTTGCCCTTTTGAAAAAAAAATTGTAGTTCTTGCATATTTATCCATAGTCTAACTGTGGTATGCCTATCACCATGGGCGACATTGGGGCGGGGAGGCAGTTGCCCCCCCAGATGGTTAGTCATCCCCGTTGTCAGCCACGCTGCAATTGGAGCGGTTTGCCATGCCCAGGCCCGGTTGTATAGAGGTACTAGACGGTGCTAAACACCCTCAAACGAAAACAAAAGCAACTGAAGATGCGACGTGTTTTTGCAGCGCTGAGGAATGCAGACATATCTGCTGATTTCTTGAACGCAATGGCCAGTGCAAAATGTTTTAGTTTGTCAGAATTCAGTTTTTTTTTTTCAAGTGCAGATTTGCACGCTCGTGAAGACTCGATGTAAATAAGGGATTCACTGTGTAGTTTAGAGAGCTTTATTGATTATAACAGAACTCGTGTGATCATGATGAACTGAGATGAGTGGCGCTTTTACATGATAATAAAGTGAGCAAGCTTTGCGCACTTTCTAAGCTATAATCCGTTCAGAATTTGTATGAAACGTTCGTTTTATACCGTGCAATGTTTCGGGATGACATCTGCATATTTATGATGGATTATGTGCTGAAAGTGGCCAGCGGAAGACTGGTAGTCTGTTTGATCAATTTTGCTTTCTCAAATCGTCACGACTTGCCTGAAATAAAATATCTATAGATATAAAACAGTTCAAGTATAAAACAATGTTAGTTTAAAGTTAAACCTAGATAAATGTGTGCTATTAGGCGCATATGTTTCCACCAACGTGGATTTTTTGCATCACCATATTTGGTGGATGTCTAAAATATAAAAATAAGAACAGAATACAAAGGTAGAACTCACAATTTCACAATTCAGAATTTTTTATTTATATAAAAAAAATTAATTCACAATTTTTACTTTTTTTTTTCTTTCCTCAAATTTCCATGAAATAAACTCGCCATTGTGAGTTATAAAGTCAGAATTGCAAGATATAAGCTCACATTTTTTTTTTTCCCTCAGAATATTCTGATATAAACTCACAACTGCAAATTATAAAGTCAGAACTGTGATATAAATTCGCAATTGCGAATTGAGGTCTAACTTTTTTCTCGCAAAAAAATTTCTGCAAATTTATATCTCGCAATTGTGAGTTTATGTGACTTACAGTCGTTTATATATTGCGTTTGTCTTCAGTGTCTCTGGCCTCTGTTTACGGATGTTTAAAGCGTTTGTAATATTTCCACACACATGACATTTTGAAAAAATTTTTGCATGCAGTTTGTGTGCAAGCCCGGAACGGAGATCTGTTAAAATATGTCCGGTCGATCGGTGCATCTGTACTCCACAGTATAAATTAAATATAGGTTAATCATTGTTAAAGCTACAAAGTTACTCGTCAAGACTGGTATTTTTACATATCTGTCCGTCAGAGATACCTCTTTTTGAGATCGCTTGAAATGTTAAATAAACAAGGCTTAAAAACATGTGCAAATGCTAAACTTTCGTGACGACGCAGCAGTGGCCCGATTGGGCCAGCGACAGATTCGTCAACTGTCTTTCACACTGGGCCGAAATACAGAACTCGCAATTCTGAGAAAAAAGTGAGAACTGCAAGATGTAAACCTGCAGTTAAAGGGTGGAAAAAAAGTCAGAATTGTGAGATTAAAAAAACGAAATTACCTTTTTTTGTTCTATAAGAAGTAGCTAAAGTAACCAACAAAAAATGTAAACAGTTTTTACATAAAAAAGCCTAGTGTATGTGTATTCATAAATGCATGTACACCAGCTTTTACACCAGCTGGTCAAAAGCTTGGAATAATTAATTATTATTTTTTTTAATTCATAATTTTTTGAACAAAGTCTCTTGTACTCACCAGGGCTGCACTTATTGGATCAAAAATGCAGTAAAACAGTAATGTTGTGAAATATTATAAATATCTGTCTAAACAATATTGTTCCAAACTTTTGACTGGTAGTGTATAACTAAATGTATGCTTAATATATATACCTAATATGACTACAATATTATGGCTGATCTTTATATTAAAGTATTAAATTAAGAGTAAAATATATATTTCTGTAGTTGTACAAACAGTAATAAAAACGTGATTAAAAACATCATTACAATTGCTTGCTGACTTGTTTCAATGGCAGGTGAAAGTTTACAGCTGGTTTAAACGTTGGGCCTGATGGCGGTAACTACTAGTAATCTGTGCCGAACGGACGGGCTGGTGTGTGTCACTCTTCATGGCTGATGGGTGGGCCAGGGCAGAGGTCGTAATCTCACACATCCAGAAGGGTGTGAATGTGCAAGAGTGTCTCTTATATTAGGGATGGGACATAATGAAGTTGATTAACAAGCCGTTATTTTCACGCACACACACACACAAACACGTGTACAACACATACTCGCATTCGTGTCGTGACTGTCACCTCTGTTACAACAGCTGCTTGATAGTAACCAGTTGAGTTCATTAAGTGCTTATATAATGTTACAGTTGCAGTGATCCAAACTGAGATTACGACAAGGCCAGTTTTTCCACCTTGCTACTAAACCGAATGACCTAACTTACCATGGCTCTTTGATCAACTGATTTCCTGCATATTTGTGATAGATTTGTTTCTCATATCAGTCTCACAGTCTGCATGTATTTCTTGTTCATGTGTAATAATAAATGGGGAAAAGTACATAAGTCATTATTGCAAGAGAGTAGGGCGATATAATGTTCCTCGATAAAATGATATGAAGAGTTCGATAAATGTTCGATATAATTTTTATGTGCCAAAAGCGGAACGAAACAGCACGACTCATTTGAATCACGCCACATGGACTGTTTATCCGCTTGGACCAAAGTTCAAACTGCCGCGCTGCGTGAGCTCACTAGAGGAGGTGCATTTACTCCGTCACGTGAGCATTAAACAGCGCTGTGAGATCCAGTTTGAAACACTTGAATTCAGCTATGAACACAAATGACTCTGTGATTCAAACTAGTTTAAAGCTAGTTAAAGGCTTTTCAGTCTACACATCAACATCATTTATTGTAGTAACACTGACTGCACCATGGTATTGTGGCAGCAATGTGGGATATTCACATTGAATTTTATTACAGGAGTAAAAAGTAAGGAGTAAAAAGCTTGTTTTGCTGCTTGATATTGCAAACCAGTGTGTCTTACCATGTTATTTTAATGTATAATCTTAATTATGAACACACTGGTTTGTAGTGCAAACTGTTTTACCATTTACTGCACTTCGATATTCTTCTCGTTATTTCCTTATGGCGGATTATGAAATGGACGTCTAACACATTACCAGAAAATAGCTTACTTCCGCATTGAAAAATAAGGTGGATAAAACCATGTAGTTATATTTTTACCATGGTATTGAGGTACCATTATGTGTGGTTTTAACTGTGTTTATCATGATTTAAAATGTATGCTTGCTACTATGGGAGACCAATGCTTAATTAAAACAAAAAAACAAAAACTGGGTCGCAATTTAATCATATAAAACTGAGGTTGCTACAATTTTTACAGATGTTAGTGATTGATAATAAACAAATTTACCTCTGCATCCTCAAGCTACTATCAAATGTGCATTTCTAAGAGACAAAAATTGATATCATTGTTATTATGATTATTATATTGTTGTCATTATCATTATCAGACAACCCATACCTGTTTCTTGATTTGAAACTATATAACTCATTAGAACATGCAGAAATTAATTTTTCTATTTAGATATTTATTTTGTTAAGGGGAATTAATGGTCTGGTTTCTACAACTTTTACCTTTGAGCAAAAATCTGATTTTAAACTTGAAAGAAATAAAGATTTGAGATTTAGCCAGCCCTACAAGAGAGTGTTTTTTTTTTTTTTTTTTTTTTTTTTAATTGAATTGCACAAATAATTTGAAAGTCTGTTTTTGTGTCCACACAAAAAAGTTTGTTTTGTGTTCTTGCATGTTTTGTTTTGTGGGCATAAAAAGTGTGTTTAACTCTTAAGAAGTGTCTCATGTCTCCTTTTTTAATGAAGTTTGTTTTGTCTCAGGGGAAGTTTGTAACCCATTCTGGTTTGGAGTTTCAAACATGTTCATAGGCATTACATGTGTTATTTGACTGTATTTGAGGAAACTACGTTGGCTTAGTGTTTTTTGTGGCATATTTAACTGCTCTTCTGCTTTTCGTTTGCTAAAGCCTACTATTCGTAAAATAGTTGCAAACGTGTGCAAAACCATTTCTATAATTATTGTTCTAGTGAAGCATGGGATTTCTTGTACAGAACAGTTTGAAAGGGGGAGTTAAATCCACTTAAAACAACTCAATCCACCCAGATAAATGCTTTCAGGAAGATCTCTTGTTATTCCAGCTAGCTGTTGCTGTTTGATGACAGGGGTTTTATGCTGATAGTTTTGGGCAAATTCAAACATATCTTAGTGTTTGTCTAGTTAAAGAACGGCTAATTAAACTCTTGTGATCATCTGTAATAGTATGTTGTTCAAAGTAAGCTGTAAGCTGTAACTGGTCACACCGGTGTGTCTTGAGTTTAGGTTTAAGTGGTAGAATTAGAAGGATAATTTGAAAAAAAGAAAGGAAAAGAAGAAAAGATTGAAAAAAAAAAAAGGTGTTTTGGTTTGGTTTACAAGTTTAAACATGTTACATGGACTATGTAGACATACTTTAGTGATACTTCAATATATTGTATGGGTCATTCTATAATTGTGGGTACATCTCATATCCGTGAAGTATATTTTTAATACATTTTCGTCAATATAAAGCCCCAAAGCTTAATTTTCTAATACACAATTGTATTTTTCCCAATCACACTACTATATGTTGAAAAAGCCATATCTTTTGTTCACAAATGATGTTCATATCACATACAACCCTGGTATTCAGCTGTCTGAATTTGTAAATTTGCTCATTCTACTCTGCATTTAAGCATGAAAATTACCTCAAATATAAATTAATTTCATAGTTTTGCCCTCAGTTTAGGTTATCAAGATATTTGGGTGTGAGCTTCTAAAACAATAAGTGTTTATTGTGATATAACTTGGTTTATTTTTCCGAAAATCCATTGTCAACTAAGTTACACACTAGAAACCCCCCTCAAAAAGGAATGGTTTGTCCCATTCTCGTATAATTTGCACAGTATGATGATATTTCCTCTAGAAGCACATGGATGAAACACTAGAATTTATGTTCTCTCTCTTTCCCCTAATATTGGTTAAACTAGCAAACCTGTGTCAGGAGTGGATTAACTGACTGTCAACAGTGTTACACAACCATTATTGCTGCAAATTTTAACTAGACAGTTTAACTAAAATGTATGTTTCTGAAAATGTATTTCTAAACATACCATATGCTCAGTAGTTCTAGGCTTCCATGTTGAGTACAGGCCCAAAACACTAAAAATGTCAACTAAGTTACCTGTCAACTGTGTTACCCAGTAAAGGTAACATGCTGGACAGTAGCAAACAAAGATGGTATTTTATGCACATATTCCTACAGATCACCTTTATTTATACAGCACTTTATACAATATAGATTGTTTCAAAGCAGCTATGTAAGGTCATGTTTAGGTTTTTGGGAAACATGAAATTTTTTTTCTTCACATTGTGAAATTCTAAATGTACCCCTAATTATAGAATGACCGGTATGAGTTTTTTCAGTCATTTGAGTCATTTGTTCCCAAACGTTCTGAAATACCATCAGCCAGTTAGTCTGAATCAAAATGATTTCTGAAACATTTAATAATTACTATATGTGGTCAAAAAGTCTGGGAAGCCTGCACAGAAGTATACTCCCTCCAGAAGTATTGGCGGCAAAAAACTGGGTGGTCATTTTACACTTTGTTGCTCAGACGTCTCTTCAGGTCCGAGTGGGCGGTTTTTGGCCAGAATAAGCTTCAGTTTGTGGATCAGGCTTTATTCTGATAGTCTGGTTGCTGTGCCCTTCAGTCTGTGTGTTATGATGATTCTTGCCAAATCATTCACATTAAACAAAGCGTGTTTTTATAACTGAGCCGGAACATTGGGTAAGCAGAAAGATTGACTGTTTCTATCTCTGTCTACATATTGATGGTATTTCCTTCCCTTTTTTGTTAACATTTAAACTATCCTTTTTGTTTCTGTCAGAAAATATCTATTTTTAGGGTCTCTAAATTAAATGTATATTTAGTGGAATTTAATAAAACACTATGACATCCCACACAATGTCAGAACACAAGAAACAAGAACTGATCTTTAAGATTTGGTTTAGTTTTAAACTATGTTTGTAAATGTATAATTTTTCTGTAAATTTGGTTTTGCATATCAAGTCTTGCTCTTTTTGTCCACAGACACGTATGCAGAGTTTACAGCCGGACCCAAAGGCTCAGTACCGCAGTGTGTATGGTGCACTGAAGAGGATTGTGCGAACGGAGGGCGTCCTTCGGCCCTTGAGGGGCCTCAATATCACTGTGCTGGGGGCCGGTCCCGCACACGCACTCTATTTCGCCTGCTACGAGCGGATCAAGCGCAGCCTCAGTGACGTCATACAGAACGGAGGCAACAGTCACATTGCTAACGGTAGGAAAAATAAATTATTCTGTGAGGCTTTAAAGAAATAGTTCTCCCAAAAATTAGGGCCCTGTGAAATCCGTTTTATTTTTTTCCAAATTCCGTTTTTTCCATTTAAATATTTCTCTACTCCTTTTTAATGGTAAATTCATTTTTTTCAGTCAAAGAGCATGTCCAATTAATCAAAATCATGAAACAAGTACAATTTCACATCAATTTAATAAAGGTTTAACAAAAATGACATGTTTAGGGCCCTATGAAATGTTTTATTTTTTCTCACCATATGTTTTAGTGTTATTAAATTCTGTGTTTTAGCATGTCTAATTATTTCAATGCATACTTAATTTATTTAAAATGTATTCTTAAAATAGCCTTATGAAAGGTTTTTTTACCCTCAGAAATTTTGTGTTGTGTATTTAAAATGTTCTGGTTATCAGTTGAAGGCATAAAACATTAATTTCATTTATTTTTAATTATTGAAAATTAAGCAAAGTTTTTTTGGGCAAACAAAGGGGAATGGATAAAACATGGAAGTTGTTTGATTATACCTTAAAAAATAATGTTTGTTTCATTTTAGTAGTAGTAGTAGTAGTAGTAGTAGTAGTAGTAATATATTTCTGGCACAATGTCTTAAGTTAAACCAGACTTTTATTTTGACAGGTTGCCATGTCTACCTTTGCATTTCTGTGTGTATATGATATGACGCTAGTTTTCACTAAAATGGGACGTCAAATGCTGAAATCACCGCGAGTGTCACGCGCGCTTCAGTGTGTGTAGTAAACAAAACCGCTCGTCTGCTCCATTCATTCAAACAGGAACAGGCAGAACATGCAGGATTCACATTTAAATTATATTTTTGCGGCGTAGTATTTACAGATATTCGTCCATATTGCGGTTTTATTTAAGTGTAATGACCTACTTTTGATTAATTCATTCAAACTTTGACAAATTCTGTGACATTCCGTGTTATTCAGTAAATTACGTTTTTATGACTGGATTCCGCGATTCTGTCCATGTTTTCCGCATTGCGGAAATCATAGGGCTCTAAAAAATTACCATTTCTATTATTAACTGACACTCAGGCCATCCAAGATAGGTGACGTTTTCTTGAGTAGAACAGTAAAGAAAATTTTAAGTCAATGGCTACCGTAACTTTAAAAAAATCACAAAATTACTAGCCGTGGCTTCTGATAATATATTGAGGTCTTATGAAGTGAAAAGATCAGTCTGTGCAAGAAACTGAATATTATTTACAACATTATTATCGGTAATCCAGAGACTCAGGCAAACTGGGAAGTCGAGTTCTTTTCTGCAAACTGGTTCTTTCAGATACTTTGGTTCTGGTTCAAATAACTCATTCACCAGTTTATGTGATCATGTAATGCGACCATGTAAACACATATTATTAAAGCACCCAATAATGATGGGTTTGAAAACACAGATACATGCCTAAAGCAAATAAAGTGAATAAACGAGTCTGATTCAGCTCACCTTTGTGCATAAACAATGAGAAACCATAAAAATATCAATTTCGCCTCTTTATTTAAGTGTTTCGTTCACGTGTGTGCATATCAGTGACTCATCAGTCCTCTGAGTTGAACTTTTTCCTTAGTTCAGTGACTATTGGAGGGACGGGAACACTGAATGAGTTGGTGAAAACCAGCATCATTGGATCATATACACAGGTATTTTGACTCATTTGAAGTCAGAGTGATTGTCAGGCGTCTAAAAGTGAGTTTTAATTGAGTAAACTGTAGATATGGGCTTTTCGTGCTATTTCAGTCAGTTCAGTCCGATTTAGTGAACTGGTTCAAATAGTCCACTGAAAAGAACTGTTTCAAAAGAGAGGGCTGGTCATCAATCCGGGCTGTTCACCTGAGGCTGTGGATTACAGTTAATAATGCTGCAGTTAATGTTCAGTTTCTTGCTTTCTTCGCTTTTTAAGACCTCAATCAGGCACCACAGCTATTCATTTTGTGTTGCCTTTATATGCTTTTATTGAATCTCCAAGTGAGTAGGCATTGACTTGCATTTTATGAATTAGGAAGGGCCACGGTTTCAACTAAAAATCTTTTGTACTGTTCACCTGAAGTAAAAGGTCACCTATGTCTTGAATGGCCTGAGAGTGAGTAAATTAACAGCAAATTTTCTAGGGATGCACCGAAACGTATCGGCCGAAATGCTTGCGCGTTTTGTCAGTAAAGCCGGTTCTGTAATCAGCGGTAAATGCCATCAGGTGCGTG
>JAHKKF010535029.1:0-15256 GCA_019740295.1 Labeo calbasu | reverse complement strand
ATGAATGTAAGACAAGATTGGACAGATGGATGCAGAGAGATATTTGGAAGAATTTTATCGACAAAAGTGGAATCTCTGTCCAGATGCAGGATCCCTTCCCATTTCTAATAAGAAAATTAAGGTAATTAATCAAATGAATTTTAATTACATTTGGAAGAGAAAAGCTCATTATGTTAAAAAAGGGACACTAGTGAAGGATTATAAAGAAGGGGGTTTACAGGCCATAGACTTTGACTGTATGAATGGAACTCTCAAGATAAATTGGCTTAAAAACTTTCTAATAAATAATAGTTTTTGGTTTTGTGCCCCTAGAAATATCTTTAAAAGTGTTGGTAGTATAGAATTTCTATTACGAATTTCATAAGCAGGTTCTTTTATATTGAAAGCTGATTTATAAACATAATTTCTCCCCTCATAATTCACCAATTTGGAATAATAGGTACATTTTATTTAGAAATAAGTCACTCTTTGTTAGAGATTGGTAGAAATGAGGTGTCTGGTCTGTTGTTTACCTGTTAGGGAATGATGGTTATTTTATGAATCACAGAACGTTTTGTGAAAAATATAATATTCATTGTGATTACAAACAATATAACAGGGTATTGAATTGTATTCCAAAGGCTTTTGTAATGTTGGTTAGTAATTCAGTGCCCAATATAACTGAAGCTCTATTATTAGGAGTAGCCTGCCAAATAAATTAATAAGAACTTTACTGACCCAAGATACATTTCCAAATCAAGCTAGTCAAAATAACGTATCTTATCTTTTTCCCAAGAGTTCTATTTTCGAATTAAGAACCATGTATCTCTCCTTTCCGATATCTCCCAAAGCCAAGGAAGCACACTTTAAAAATTTTAATGATATCTACCCATATTTAGAGTTTCTTAGATATAGATTTAATATTGATCACAGTAATTGTACCTTTTGTGAGGTTAATATTGAAACAATTGCACACTTATTTAATCAAGCTGACTTCTCAATTTTCTAAAAATGATATCATTATTTATTTCAAAAGGAATTTTGGTTGTTCAGTAAATTTGTAAGACTCTTAAAATGTAAAAGTGGAAGAAGACTGTTTAGTTTATTGAAGAAATGTACACTATTAGAAGACCCTACTATCTAATTTTTCTTTTTTTTTTCTCTCATATTTTTGTTCTTCTTAGTTTATTTTCTTTTGACCTGTGCTCTGTTCCTCAGGATCTTTTCTTGCAATAAAAAAAAAAAAGTGCAGCACCGTTATCTGAAATCACCCTTAACCTTGACCTAAGGGTAAAATAGGTATTTTTCACAATTTTTTTTATTTTTTTGACTGTAAAATTCTAACAGAATGTGCAATTTTCAAGTGCAAGGTGCATTATATTTTCAGACAAAAAATGGCTTTCAAAAAAAGTACAGTTATTGATCATTAGTGTTGTGCGGTGAGTTTGTAAACAGAATTTGAAGAGACAAATAATAATAATAAAAAAAAAACAGGAATACATTTTCTGATTTTTATTTTTTTAAAAATAAGAGAACTCACGATCGAAATAATCCAACACTTCATACTTGAATATTCAACTATATTACATATAAGTATTTTTGTGACACTGGATTGCACAGTTTTCATTCAAGAGACTTTTTTGTTCATGCAAGCACACATATACACATGCATGCACACACATATGCACATACATTTACGGGCATGGACGCATTATAGAGACGCACACACCACATGTGAAAAAGTCTCACTCAGCCTGCTCCCAAGTCTCATCAAAAATCATCCCAATCACCTTTTGTGCTGTTTACTCCTCCTTCGCCATTTTTTGTTTGTTTCGTTTATTATTTTACACAATCCAAATCTCTGCGCTCCATTCAAATTCTTCCTTCCCGCTCTCCCGGAAATCTGCCGTCATTTGCCAACGGAGCTCATGAAATTACCGCAATATTGTCTACTGTCAGAAGCAATTTGATAGTGCAAATGGTTGAAGAGTTATGGTAACATGAATGAAGCTTGGTTTAATGTGTCGGCACAGCCGGTTTAAACAGATTAACAGATAAAAGGATAGTACGACAAAGATATCGCTTTCCTCAGCAGACATTCAAACTAATGTTTTATTGTGAATATGAGATTGATCTGGAAAATGAATGCTGTGTTAGGTGCAGGTAATCACACTCGCCTAGTCCATCTCTCTTTCATAATACTCTACTCCATATAAAACAGTGAGCTTTTAATACAGTAATACAATAAGCTTTTAATGAAGCAACTCAACATTCCTTCGTTACTAGTTCTTAAGTGACGTTTTTAAATTAGCAACAGAGGCTTTGGCTCAGTTGTTAAACTGTCAAACTGAGATTTGATAGTATTTTGCACAAAAGAGGGTTTTTGAGGACACTGCATTGTTGTTTTTTTGTGTATTTACACAACATGCTGTTGAAGTGCTGTATAAACGCAATATTACACTCGTAGATTCGCTTATCTAACCTGCAGAAAGAGTCACTCTAAAATCTCCACTAATGACAAATAAAGTGATACAAACAGTGAAAATATATTATACATCTCATTTACAGATCGGTAGATACGCTGTAGTATCAAAAAAGAATTGTAATGTTGTACATAAAGCTCATTCACAAGGGTATAAAAGCACAAGACTTGGTTGAAATTATTTCTATAGGTGCCTTGTGTAACCTCTCAGACTTTGCAGTTCCCTGCGGCATCCTTCAGGCTGTCTATTCCCCGTTTAGGATTCTGGCCTGCTTTGACTCTGCAACTCACTGGATGTCATATTACTCACCTCCCCGATCGCTGATGCAAACAGGTCTGCCATGAGCAATGCCTGAAAAATGCCATTCAAGATTGCATTATTCCCTGGAATTGTATTTATTTATTTTCCAGATAAGATGATTCAAGAAAAATCCTTTTCTTGTGGTGCGCTAAACTTATTTATTGGGGAAAAAGTGGACTGAGGGAATATTTCAGCCCTTGACTGACAAGGGTACAAGGCCAATGTGACGGGTTGATTGGGAGGCTAAAATAGCATCAGGTTACTGAATGGCACTATTAAATTAAATGAGGTGGCACATTTTATAGGGTGGACAAATTCCATTTGCTGTTTTAGCCACACGTGAAATGAGTTTTGAGGAAACAGTCCCTTCCCGAGCAAGATGCTCCGCCATGCTCTCTTCTCATAAGAAGATTTAAGGGAACTGAGGATTGGATTACAAACTGCAGCCAAGTCACTCCTGCTGACTGAGAGCTAAGGAACAAATTGCATTACTTTATCAATTTGTTTGGAACATTAAATTAGAGCTCAAATGACACATTGCGTTTGAATGCTCTCGGTGAGACTATATTGTTGAAATAATAATGAGAATAAAACTACTTATGACCCTGCAACAATGTCCTAAGCAGGTGAAAATGTTCTTAAATGTACGCAGGAATTTCAAATTATTTTCTATTAAACCTAATTATAGACTAATTATACTGAAGATGAAATTACCAGACTTTCAGTAGCCAAGGTTATGAGTCCTTTAAAATCCATTAAGTTCTGGCAAAAAATACTTGGTATACAATTATGTGATCAGAAATGTGCAATCTGTACCGCAGTAAGGTGAAGCTGAGACGCATAGCCAAGCAACTCTTATTAACCTTTCCAAATGTAACAGCAAATTAGGAACAATCTGGCATACTCAATTATGCATGAGAAGTCCCTATTTTTCAGCTCAACCAAATTTTCTGTCAACCCTTTTGTTTAAAGATTTCCATTTTAAAACAGCTTTAAATCCCCTCTGCCTGTGGTGCTGTAATTAATGACTGAGAAAGGACAGAGAAGAGATGTGCAAATTGACTTTTCAGGTATTTCATTAAAATGCCAGTTGCCCTCAGAAGCATCCACTGATCCAATGAGAGCAGCCACACTCCCAGACAGATCTGAGACACCGGTAATAGATTCATGGGGCTGGGACTCACAGGGACGGCAGCAAGTCTCTGCTTGAGCCGTTTTCAATTTTAGAGAAGCTCCCATATCTTGTTCCCCTCTCAAAGGGACTATGCAAAAGGTTTCAGCACAGTCTCGGTAAGGAATAGCTGTTAATTATGGTACTGTGATAGTCTACTGTGTCCAAGAACATGGCAGAATTTGGTGTACCATCGTCTTTCAAAAAGCATTATATGCACAAATCCCATTTGTTGTGAGAAAAACCATCATCTAAAGCAAAGTTAGCCTAACCTAGCTAGAGCTAAAAATAAAAGTAGCTACAACCCCTTGAAATTGCTTGTTAGAAATAAATACGTAGTAACATGACTATGCAATAACGCAAAAGAACCGCCAAATCAGTTTTTTTAAGCTGGTTCACTGAAACGAATCATTTAAAAGAATTTTAGCAATTGAAATCTGAATGGCAGGATGAGTCAGCAACAGAGAAGCTCTTTTTTCTTAAATTTTGAATGATTGCACTCTTAAAATAATTTGAGACAAAAACTGCATCCCAAATGATGCATATACACTATGCACTATGTTTTTATACACTGTGCACTTTTTATTTTTAATATTTAAAATTTGCATTTTTAATTGAATTAAATCTTTTATTTATTACTCGCACTATTTATACAATAAAAATTGTATAAAACAGTGCATAATTTGGGATGCACCTAAAAAGACTGTGTACTGTGAAATAATGATGTTGTATTGATGTATTGAGTAATCCTCATGGGCAACTCACAAAAATGCGCCTTATGAGGTCATTCTCATGAGCCTCATTTTGAATTTTGCATCACATTCAGCAGTGGCAGCTCTTAAAGTAACAGCAGCCAAATAACCTAATAACCCAGCTGCTGTATGTCTATTAATCAAAGAACGAAAGAAAAAGAGGAAATCAATCACTTTTAAAATACTTCATCTGTATTTATTAATTCAGAATTTAGTGTCTATTACTTTATTCAATTTCTGTATATTTCATACTTGCTGAAGGGCACAGGTAAATATGACATTTATTAGAATGGGTTTATGTGAAGATTCTTATACTTTTGTTAAATTAAATGTTATTTTTAAAAATGTTCAAATTGATAGCTCTCAATTAAGCTGTAATGTTGAATGGCTATAGTCAATAGTCAAGTATTAGGAAAAAAATAATTTCCTAGAGACATCAGTAATATTGGTATCAGTGATACTTGCCTTTAGTAATAAAAAAAGATGTATATCAAAAGAATATACTGTGTTTATGTTGTTTATACATTAATTTGAAAATAAAATGTGAAATTATTGCAGTATAAAAGTTTTTTTTTAACTTAATGTTAGGTGGGATTAATTGCGATTAATCGCAATTAATTTCCAAAAAACAATACAAAACAAAACAAACAAACAAACAAAACATATGAGTAATAAGTTACGTTTTATCAATTGACAGCACTATTTTTTAGGTTTGATAAATTGAATTTTTTTTGTTTATTGCAAGACAATGACAATAGAAATTTAAAACTGAAGTTTAAAAACTGCATTTAAAACAGTAAATGTCATGTAATCATACAAACATTTCCAGGTTCAGACCTTATTTAGTCCCCTATTCATGGAAAGTATGTGCCGTACAAAATGCTCTGTCCTTTTCAGTTACATCATGGCAGTTGCTATATTCAAGCTTGTTTGTGCCAGGGCCGTATTTTACTTGTTGAATCACTAAGCTTGACACAGCTGAATGGCACAAGCAGAGGCAAAGTCCTGGACTCCTTCCGGACCAGGGATCAGAGAAGCTTTTTATTTTTTATTTTTTGCCTTTAAACTCCTCATCTCTGGGAAGAGCCCACCTCAGAAGAAATGTACAACGATGCCATGAAACGACAGGAGGAGGGATGGTTTTAGTAAGGCTTGTCTGTTATTTTTAGTGGAACTAATTATGTCAAAAATGCCCTGTTTTAATCCAGAGTAAACAGGAGTCTACAACTGTTGTCATCCTCTTTAATCATTATGCTTAAACCAGGGCTACATAAAGCTGTGAGATTGCAGATGACCTCTGACGCAAGATATGCCAGGTTTAGCGATTCATACACAATAAATTATGCCAAACCAGACTATTTTTGGAACATCCAGCCATGATTGACGCTGGTAGTTCATCATCAAACTAAATCCTGTGACGCAGACTACGTGCAGCCAATGCACCTTTTATCAGATTATCAGAGCAAAATAAGTAAGTAAATAAATAGCAGAAGTGTTATTTCCTTTTATGTTATTCTATTTTTACACTAGAACTATATTACCAAGTCTGAAGAAAATCCCAGCGGGACGAGGACAATGCCTGCTGAAAATAGCACTTGACATGCCGAAGGACTTCTACTCTGACCCAAATGAAGGACACAGATCTATCAAAGCACCTGTCCGCCCTGTCAACACCCTCACAGTCAAACAGACGTCCGACACTGCGGGACCGGTACCTCCCCCAGCTCGTATTCATAACCTGCTCACGGAACCGGGGCGGCGCCACGCCTTCAGCAGCGCGTGGGCCGGAGAACGTGATGCGTCGCACACCCCAGGGATATTTTCGCACCTTGGTCATTAGCATGCAGGCTTTCCATCCAAGCGTTTGGCCAGAATACAGCACAGGAGGAGTTGCGACCGCTGAAGAGAAGCACTCCCTTATACTTGTGTATGGCCTCTTTAATTACGGCTCAGGCTGGGATTAGACACTTGCTACTAATGGGACGCCAAGGAGGATATGGCAGAAGGTGCGTGTTATATGCGTGTCTCCGTCTCTCAGTTTTATGTCCACTTGGGATGACGAAAGGAATTAAACATGCTTTTTCTCCAAACAACTTAAGTGAAGACGTGAAAACAAACAAACAAAAAAACAAGAAAGACGAGAGCTTTTCCTGGGAGCTTCGCTATTTGTTGCTTGTTTTGTCAGTCCAGTTAATGAATGTCCAAAGCACTGAGTGTAATTTGTTACCTTTCTGGCACCTTTACAAACTCAAAATCACGGCATGTTCTTCAGGCCTCTTTAATGTATTAAATTTTTTAATATCCATTTAGAAAATAAATGACAAATGAATACACAACATGCACGTAATAATGCGACGTGTGCGTTCGCACAAAACAGACCACGTGAAGTGAACTTTAAGTTACGTGCTAGTGAGAATGTGTAACTCTATAGCACGTAACAATAAACGATGATGAGGTTTTCACAACAATAGTAGGTTTACACGTTTACATATTTACAATGATTGAGTATTTGGTCTAATTGCACTTTCCCATCAGCTACAATGTTGTTTTAGTGATTTTTTTTTTTATTTGAGTATAATTGCTATACAGAATATTGACTACATTTAAAGGATTTTTTTTTTTTTTTCTAAAGACCAAAAGTATGAAACAAATAGTAAAAGTTAACAGGCAAGATTTTAAATAGATAGTTCACCCAAAAATGAAAATTCTGTCATGAATTACTCACCCTCATGTCGGTTCAAAGACCTTCGTTCATCTTCAGAACACAAATTAACATATTTTTGATTAAATCTGAGAGCTTTCTGACCCTGGACAGCAACACAACTGGCACGTTCAAGGCCCAGAAAGATAGTAAGTAAAACTAGTCCATGTTGCAGTACTCTTGTAAATGGATGTCGAAAACTGACTTGGAAGAGAAGAAATTGTTGAATAAAGCTGTGATTTTTGTTTTCTTTGCACACAAAAAGTATTCTTGTAGTGTCATGAAATTACAATTGAAACACTGATGTCACATGGACTATTTTACCGATGTCATTACTACCTTTCTGGGCCTTGAACGTGGTAGTTGCATTGCTGTCTACGCAGGGTCAGAAAGCTCTCGGACTGCATCAAAAATATCTTAATTTGCGTTCTGAAGATGAATGAAGGTTTTACAGTTTTGGAACGACATGAGGGTGAGTAATTAATGACAGAATTTTTATTTTGGGTGAACTGTCTCTTTATGTGAACAACGACTTTTAACTTCTGGTTTAACTATCTCCTTTTATATTGTTATTTTGATTATCTTTTTTCAAATAGCGATGTAAACATATCCTTCGTGGATGAACTCACTGAGGGCTGACATCATCTTGAATCCTGTCCCTATGGTGACTGCATGTGATACTATATTTAAAAAACCCTCTGTCAGCCCAAACACAGCAGAATTCCCCATGCTCTCACATCTTCTTCCTTCCAGTTTATGTCCATATTGTGGATTTGCATGCAAAGGCTTGGCAGAGACTAGAAGCATGTGGCACACAGGTGGTGAGGCCTCACAGCCACTCACACAGGATACAGGCACGATTCCTCTCATCCACCCCCCGTGGTCAGTGGACAAAACCCTAATGCGATCTCACAGCACGGCACAACACTTGATGTTTGGGAGCTGTGACACCATTTGTAGGACCCATGGGAGGTGTTCTCTTTTCACCTTATCTTAGTGAACTTATCTCACCCTATGGTATGATCTGATGTCGGATAAAAGAACTACAAGTCTGGGATGCTTGAGCCATGATCAGTGTTCATTTTTACAGTTTTTATTTTTGTTTTATCCATAGATTTGTCTTTTTTTTAAATAAATATTTTAATTTTAGTCAAAAGGCCTATTTCATCAAGTTATGTTTGTTCTTTGTAGTCAATGAAGTGAAATGTAGTCAACAAAATAGTCAACAAAATAACATTTTACTTTGGTATGAAAGTCCAAAATAATCCTTCACAATGTGATTTTAAAGGGATAGTTCACTCAAAAATGAAAGTTCTGTCTTTAATTACTCGCCCTCATGTCGTTCCAAATGTTCATGTCTTTCTTCAGTCAAAAAGAAATGAAGGTTTCTTAGGAGAACATTTCAGGATTTTTCTCCATATAATGGACTTCAATGGGAATCAACAGGTTGAAGGTTCAAACTAGAGTTTCAGTACAGCTTTAAAGGGCTCTATACGATTTTGTTAAAGGTGTTTGATCTTCTTTGCATGTTCACTTTGTAAAGACTTGGGTCGGTATTTCTGCAGTGATGTTGGATGATTTTGAAATCATTACGGTCTGAGTTTTTTGACATACCCTAGCTGTCTTGAGGCAGAATACACAGAGTTCAGGGAGAGAAAGACAAGACGAGCGTTTGACATTAAAAAGTATATAAATTGTGAATTTTTATGAAAATAACCAATCGTTTCGCTAAATCCTCGGCTGGGATCGTTTACAACCGCATTTGGGATCATTTGAAGCCGCATTTAAACTGCATTTTGGAAGTTCGGGGCACCATATCAGTCCATTATATGGAGATAAATCCTAAAAATCGATTATCCAATGGCAAAAAATTAAGGGGTTTTTACCTTTCTTTCTCAGTTTCTTTCTTGATTTTCCATCTTCAGAAATATTGTTAATATCTAGCAGTATTTTTTTTTATTTTTTGTTAACAGCAGCCTGTTGCCTGCTTTTTTATTGTCTCATCTCGTTGACAAACAAAATTGTTCACGAACACTTTCCTCAGTAATTTTGTTGAAACTAACACGTTGCCCATGATTCAAAATGTGCTACCACTTCTTCAAAGTACTTCAACACAGACAGGCGCTCTCAAGACACCAGAATGCCAATGACAATACAATACCTGCCATGGTAATAATAGTGATGGAGATCGTCCCATGATCGAGCCAATCTAGCAGGTGGTCAATACTGAGAGGCAGCATGGTGGCCGATATGTGAGGACCACTTCAGAGGAGTGCCAGGTGGCAAGTGTCACACTCCACCACCTGCAACACTATGCCAGCCAGATGCTTCCTGCCAAGGGGGGGCTCAGGATGACTTTACGATGCAGTGTGTATTCATTTATGTGTGTGTGCTGAACTACATTCTGTGTGAAATGATCTCCTTGAATGACTCACTGGTGTTAATATTGGCCTTGCCAGCACCAAGGTAAGTGTCTCATTAAATCTCAGTGTCAGTAGAAGGTGTTGAATGACAGTCTCCTTTTCATTCTGTTGAGGTTACCTGGAGGTGGTCCGTCCCATACCAGGGACAGCCATCCCTTCTAGATAGATTGCTTACAGCAATGTCCTTTTGCATATGGAGAGCAGCAGATGTCGTCACACGGGGCCCGACCCACGTCATTCTGGGCCAGGGAGAGGAGACCCGAGGTGTTCTCTGTCAATGTCCCCTAACTGCTTATTCAATCGGAATTGCAAATGATTATCTGGTAGAAATGCACACTGTTAAACTTCGGAAAACGCCTTGAGGCGAGCAGCTCTGCACAGTGTGTGTCCGGTGTCTGCAACTTCCTGCATTCAGTTTCACAGCCAGCTGCAATCATGCCCTCCTCACTCTCTCAGTCACACAGAATGTGGCCTGTCTGGTCGTACATACTTAACGACCAAGGAGAAACCGGCAACTTTAGATTTATTCCAAACAACTTTTGCTAGACAGTGTTTACATTACTTGTAAAAATTCTGTAGACAGACCACGGACATGTTTGGCTGTGCTTTTTGCGGCGTCTCACGCATTACTAGGCATTCTAAAAACCCACCGCATGTAGCAGGGCAGTGACCTTTTGCGTCACTGCCCTGCTACATGCATTTTCAAATAAAAAAAATGCATTCTGTGTGTAAAACCTTAGTTTTTTTAAAAACAAAAAAGTTGGCATGAAATGTAAGTTGTCAATATCTTTGCTTACCTACTGTCATATATCCAAGTCAACTGGCTTCTCAAAAAAGAAAAATGTAGATCAGGAATCACTTCTTAAGGAATTAATTGTTGTTTGCTCTTGCCTGAACTCGTGCTGATACACATATCATGAGAGAAGAGATGTCGTAGTGAGAGGGAGTGGAAGTTAATGTTTTTGATTAAAGATTACAAGGTTACATGAATTTTTTAAAAATGATGTGTGTGGATAAATCATTTATAATAAACACTCCAATATTCTTTAAACAGATAGGAAATGTCAGTTTTGATTTTATGGTGCCTTTAAAAAAGGGAATGCAGCCCGTTTCATCTTTATTGATTTTATTATTATTTTTTTTTTAATAAAAAAACCTACTTTTGACTTTTTAAAGTCTTCTAGCTTACACTGAGCTGAAGAAAGAGATGAAGTTCCTTATGTTTTTCTAACAAAAAGGCTAACATAATAGGCTAATGTAAAATGCAAATTAGTTCAAGGTTTCTTTCACCACAAAATGAAAATTTGATCATTTACTTACATTTGTGCTATTAAAAACCTGTATGAATTTCTTTCTTCCATGGAACACAAAAGGAGTTTAGATCCTAATTTGGTTTAGTATTTGGAGTAAATGACAAGACAATTCAATTCAACCCAAATCAAGTTTATTTATATGGTGCTTTTCACAATATAGTTTCAAAGCTGCTTTACAGAAAATGTTTGTGTCAGTGCTACAAGGAGGTATTCCGTTATTAGCCGGAGATAAATGTGTCTGTGTGGCAGTAATATACAGCGTGTTATGTGGTTAGTTAACACCATGTATTCAGGTAAAGGTAGTTATGGAAGCCCGTTTCTGAATAAAACAATTCAACTGAAAGAAACTTGCATTGACTGATCTTAAAATATATCAGTGCCTTTGTTTTGGCACACCAGTAATGTTTTTTTTCTAATGCTCATGTATAAAAATTACTCAAGTGTCCTATTGAACTATGGCCTAATGCTGCTTGCAGCAAGTTATAAAGTCAGAATTGTGATATAAACTCACAATTGTGTATTATAAAATTAGAATTGCGAAATATAAACTCACAACTCTAACTTTTTCTCAGAATTACATGATGTAAACTTGCAATTGTGAGCTATAGTCAGGATTGTGCGATATAAACTCACAATTGCAAGTTATAAAGTTAGAATTGCGAGATATAAACTCACAATTCTGACTCTTTTTCTCAAAATTGTGTGATATAAACTCACAATTGCAAGTTAGAAAGTTAGAATTGCGAGATTTAAACATAATTCTGACTTTTTTCTCAGAATTGTGATATGTAAACTTGCAGTTGTGAGTTATAAAGACAGAATTCATGATATGAACTCACAATTCTGTCTTTTTTCTCAGAATTATGTAATATAAACTCGCAATTGCAAGTTATAAAGTTACAACTGTGAGATATAAACACAATTCTGACTTTTTTTCCCAGAATTGCATGATAGAAACTTGCAGTTGCGAGAGTTATAAAGTCAGAACTGCAAGATAAAAACTCGTAACTGCGAGTCAGAATTGCCAGACATAAGCTCACAGTTCTGACTTCATTTCGCAGAATTGCGTGATATAAACTTATTTCTGACCTCTTTCTTGCAAATAAACAGTTTGGATCTCACAATGCGAAGTTATATCACACAATTCTGACTTTACTGAGAAAAAAACTCTGAATTGCAAGATGTAAACTCACAATTGCGAGAAGAAAGTCAGAATTGTGAGATATAGAAAGTCGCAATTACCTTTCTTTTTAAATGTTTTATTTAGTGGCAAAAACAGGCGAGACAGAGAGTTGACCCAAAAATGAAAATTCTGTCATTTATTACTCATCCTCATGTCGTTCCAAACCCACGAGACCTTTGTTTATCTTTGGAACACAAATTAAGATATTTTTAATGAAATCCAAGAGCTTTCTGACCCTGCGTAGACAGCAACTGACACGCTAAAGCTACATGTGGTAGTTGCGTTGCTGCTATCCAGGGTCAGAAAGCTTTTGGATTTCATTAAAAATATCTTAATTTGTGATCTGAAGATGAACAAAGGTCTGGAGTGACGTGAGGATGAATAATTAATGACAGAACTTTCATTTTGGGTGAACTATCCC
Organism: Labeo calbasu; assembly: GCA_019740295.1. Lineage (NCBI taxonomy): Eukaryota > Metazoa > Chordata > Actinopteri > Cypriniformes > Cyprinidae > Labeo > Labeo calbasu. The sequence goes on along the minus strand of JAHKKF010535029.1, from coordinate 2,530 downwards.
TTTTAAGAGACACAACAAATGTGTTAGACAGCAATTACAACTTGTGCTTGCACAAGGATAATGTTACAATATCAGGATATTATTTGACAGTTTTGTATGCTGATCCAAAATTGGCCTCATCTGGCCTACATCTACTGCAGAGTCCAAACACTCACTTTGGCCTCTACATTCAGTTTCCTGCCCAGAGTCCAGAATCATGGACCATGCTGTTGACTTGATCTGTACATACTCGCTCTAGGGAGGGGACCCAAGCTTTAGAGGGTAAATGCTGGTCTTTGAACTGGCTCATCTTGTTGACAGCTCTTACACACATTAACATCTGTTCCTCATGCAGATCAGTTCTAAGCCAAGAAGCAATGTGCTTGACTCTTGATAAGATGCTGGCCTTGTCTTTGTATTAAACATGCACAAATCTTTTCACTAAAAACAAAAAACAGAAAGAGAGCTTAGTTCCACATCACAGTTTTAAGAGACACATCTGGGACAAAAGTCAAGCACAATACTTTGCATATAAAACAGACACCCAACAAAAATGGTTAGCTTTTTTTGTCAGGTGTTTTTTCATTTTATTTTATTATTTAATTGGCATACAATATAATTAAATTATGTGGTTTACAGTTTACAGACCTCATCACTAGGCAACCTTTATTAAGTAAGAAAATTACAGAGCATTAGAGTAAAGCAAAAATACACATCAACAGCAAAAGTGTTTATAGGCACAAGCCTTGCTGTTGAGCAGAAGATTACAGAGGACGGTGACACACTAAGTCTGTGGTAAACCCACGGGAATCAAATCTCATAAGTGTTTGACCAGTGCAGAACATGTTGCTTGAAACAGTCACTTTATTGAACCGAAGGATTAAGGCTCACATGCACATTAAACGGAAACAAAATGGGCGACGTGGAAGGAAGCAAGGATAAACCACAATCCACAGATTACTTTATATGCATATATATATACCACTAGAGTACAATAATATTCACAGTCTATTTGAGGCTCTACGGGAGTATATGCTGGGGTCCCAGATGAGTTTATTGCACTGAATGTATAAAGAGATTATTAATGCAGAATGTGATACAATAGCAGAAAAGAGGGTTTACTTTGTTTCAATGAAGCATACATAAACTAAAAGGCTAGAGGTCATTTTCAAACAACTCTTCATCATAGATGCATGTACTGTATAATCTACACTGTGTCAAGTTATGCAGCATAATAGTGGATGTGTTGATGTAACTTAATGCATTTATTTGGTTATATAAACCTATTTTTGATTTCAGTTACAACCTTTTAGGTTATTTCAAAAAAACAGTTGATGAGACAGCAGTGTTTTGGATTAAAGATTTTTTTTTGCCATTTTATTCCAAGCATCAAAGCTGGGGCCATTTCTGAGGCCTTTAGTCAAATCATAATTTGATTAATTTGTCTCAGTGGAACACCGAGTAAATCTAAACAAGAGAAGAGGTCACACTACGCTCTTTCCAGAGCTAAATAGTCTAATTGCTGCCTAGAGATTAAGGCATTGGCCGAGTCAAACACTTAAGGAGCACTGAATTCAAGCGAGACCCATTACAATAAATCACTATTATGCTCCTCCAATGGGAGCAGCACGTGAGCCAGGATTCAGTTTACTTGCTTGTGGGGAAAATAAAGAAATCAAATGGTTTTAAAAAGAAATGTTTTTCTTTGGCTGTTTAGGATTCTTGAGCTGATACACGCTTCTTCAGAGATTAACCTTACGTTAGCCTGCATCATATTGGTTTCGGGGTTATTAAAAAGCACAATCACAATTTTATAACGACAAGGAGAATTAAAAACTATAAAATAAAAAGTTATTTGTGAAACCTAAAATTGTTCTTCTTATGTTTCTAAAACTGTTTTATTATATAGTGGAGATCAAAATGAGAAAACCTATAATTTCAAGGTCACTGCTTAGTCCCTTTTGAAGTTTTTCTAAAGGGAGCAGAAGTGCAGTTTTTAAACATATTTCATAAATTATTTGTATTCTGAAGCACAGTATAAAAAACTTACTATGAGATATTTGAGAAAGAACTCATGTGACAGATTCCTCCAAGTTATTGGTGTTAATCTGGCACCTGGTGCTATGTTCCTTAATTATATGACAAACCCCATTTAACTGCCAATATTCACTGAGATTGGAAGATGGCGGGCCGCTCCAAGATGACTGAAACCCTGTGACAGGAGGTTGTCCAGATGAAGGCCAAAGGGATGAACCTTTCAGCCACTGCAAGAGAAGCTTGTTGCTCCAAATCTGTGATTTCTTAAATATTGCAGCTTTACAATGACACCAATTCATTCAAGTCCCACAAAAAGGCTGGTCGTCCACGTAAGACTTATGCATGAGAAGACGAAAAATAAGTTTATTCAAGTGTGCTGTTAGTATACTTCCTTTAAACAAACAAACAAAAAAAGGAAAGTATATTTTCAGTATGCTTTTTATGTACTTCTCAGAAATGTGCTTATATACTTCTCAGAAATATACTTAAAATTACATTTAAGTATACTTGACTT
>JAHKKF010535027.1:35811-73627 GCA_019740295.1 Labeo calbasu | reverse complement strand
GATCCAGCTTCACTTACAGCAGAAGTGAGTATAAGGGTTTTTTATGAATCTTTGCGATCGCCTTTCCTAATAATGTGCTAGTTAGCAAGTTTAGCAGTTTAACGCAGCTAAATGCAGCTAAAGTAAACAGGCTCATCACTCCACAGAGAGAAGAGAGGGGTGGGGCGAGCAGAGCTCATTTGCATTTAAAGCAGCCTCGACCAGAATGGGATGATTTTTGCAGAGCGGATTTTGGCAAGGTAAAAAGGGTGTTGTTTTACACTACCATTGAGAATTCCTTACCAAAGTATATTTTAGACTTTTCATTAAGACCCTAAAGAATCATATCAACTTGGAAAATTGGCATCCAATGACCCCTTTAAATGCCCAAGGCTGATAATCAGAGAACTGCTGGATCAATGCAGGTTCAAAAAAGCACTTAAACTTCAGGGGGACCATAAATCCACCTGAATTTAAAGGTGTCTACTAAACGACTACTGCAGATGCTATGGAGAAAGAAATCTATAAGGATCTCACTTAAGCTGTTGCTGACTAAGTCAGGATAGTCTCAAAACTTACAGCTTACACTGTTGTAAGTTTTTGTCAGTTTCTTCCCCCTACTTTTTACTATTTCTTCTATCCAGCAAGAATGTAGTAAATTGTTAAAAAATAATTAAAGATTACAAAAGATTTCTATTTCAAATAAATGCTGTTCTTTCCATCATTCATCAAAGAATCCTGAAATCTAAACAAAATTATTAGGCAGCACAATTGTTTTCAACAAGAAAGAGCAGCAAATCAGCACATTAGAATAAATTCTAAAAAAAAAATCCCTATTATATGGGTTCATTCCATAGGCATAATCGTTTTTGTACTATACAAGCTGTATTTTCTATATCTTGCCCTAACCCTACCACTCACAAAAACATTCTGCATTTTTATATTTTGACAACACTTCATGTTGTGTGATTTATAAGCTTGTTTACTCATGGGAACCAAAAAATGTCCCATCAAGGTGAAAATTTGCTGGTATTGCTGGTGGGGACATTTGGTCTCAATAACAGGGAATACCAGTGCACACATTATCACACCAAACTTCAACACTAGATGTATGTTTCTCAGTCAAAATACTTTTACACCACCTTTTGGATTGCAAAAGTAACTACACCTCAGTCATTTAGACCAGCACACTGACACCTGGTGGTTAAACTGCACATTATAAGAGATCTACACATCCACCTCTGTGTGAGTCCTTCAGGTATGTGCAAAACCTATAAGACAAGCACTGAACATTATAAGATCTCTGAAAATGCACTGTTTGTGTATATTAACCACAGTTATGGTGTTGTAAGATCATAGTAGGAACAGCTGAAACCACTGACGCCACTTCACTATCATGGTTAGATCAAAATACGTTATAACAAACAACATTTTGCACATAAAAAGTCTACAAACTGTTGTCTCATTATTTTAAACACTTTTCAATTGAATCCAACAATTTAAATTATAGCATGTCATAATTTTGACATAATCAGTAGAAATGGCATTAAAATAATGATATCACACAAATCATGTTTTTCTTTATCATTATAAAATCTTTTTTATATATATTTTTTCCCCATAATTTAATTCATAGTAGTCAGAAAATTTCAATTAATCTACACTATTCAGATTTGATTTATAAATATTAGTGTTTTAACAGGTTTTAAACTGAAAAAAAGAACAAATCTGAAATGCCCTGTTTCCACCTCTATTCATGGAAAGTGCCATTCCACCACACTTATAAATTATTTAATATAATTCAAAAACATTTTTTTTAGTACAGATGGTGCTACATTACAGTAAAGTATTCTCATCTTTAACAAGCGCTGCATCTCATGTTATTTATTGATGTTGTAAAAGCAACAGACTTAACAGCAGCAGAATCTGTTCAGATGTAAAAAAAAAAAAAAAAAAAAAAAAATCTATAAAACACTGATCCTTTATGACAACTGATAGTCTCTAGAGTAGAGCAAGAGCTGTGTAACTAGAACAAAGACACAGACTGACACAAAAATCAGGGCAAAGATGGATCATCAGTCAAGTTCCTTCAACCTAATGGAGATTAGACCCAGTCAACCAAATCACAATAAGCTATTTCAGCCTTAAATACTCAATAACAGAATCTAAAACAAACGTTTTTGCCACAGTCGGAACTGTGATTGGTCACCAGGATGTTGCTATGCAGTTGTATTTGCGACCTCCTAAGTATGACCTCATGATGTAGCAGATAATGATCAGCCTGTAAGGCTGCTGTAAATATGTTAAAAACACCACACCGCAAGAGAAATGTTTGACATATGGTACATTTGAGCTTGAAAAGGTCTTGTCATGCTGACAAATGGACAAGCAGAGGACAGGATCAATAGAGTGATAAACATGAGCAGTGTATGCAGAGGCGCCAGGTCTCAGATATCCGTGTGGAGAGAGCAATGCTCCCGGGGGAATACAAGTTATCATCATCTCTTCACTTACTGAACATCATTACACAGGATGCTTATGTTTCGCTCATCACAGCTGCTAGCAAATAGTGGCAAATAGTGCTGCGTCAGGGGCCTGCGCTAAAAACAATAAGAGCTTTTTTTATGTGTATGTAAGTAGTAATTTCGCGGATGATTTTTATCCAAAATAACTTAAAAAATAGAGGTTCTAAAAGGAGATTTTTTGTTCCTTAAAGAACCTCAGCGAACAGCCTTTTATTTTATTAGTGTAAAGAACTTTTCAGTAATCTGAAGAACCTTTTTCCACTACAAAAAACCTTTGGTGTAATTGAAAACTTCCATGGATGTTCCTTCATGAAACCGTCATTGGCAATAAAAAACACTTTATTTGTAGTGCTAACTAGCATTGTAATGACCAACTTAGAAGTCTGGATGCAACTTCGCAGCTTAATATCTTCACTAAAAGTGGATGATGTTTCTGTGTGTATAGTGTGTAGATGTACTGGTCAGTGTGTATGGTCAGCTGAGTCTGCATTTTTTGACTTACATCATCTAAAACCTATTCAGTCTTGAAGCTCTTACAGTGTTTGTTATTAATCCATTAGTCAACACATTGATCTTTCATAAAAGCTCACTCACAGTCAACCCTTAATCCTGTTTCTCTGCACTGATCCATCACTCTAATGCACTAGATGTAGAAGCAGGAACGCAGCAATATTGAAATGTTTGGCCGATACAATCGCCAGTAGTTATTATGGCCAATAACCAGCATAATGTCTGATATTTTAAAGAAAAAAAGGTATATTGATACTAAAACTCTAAATCAAAGCATTAAAACTTTAAAAGTAGTACTGTTAATAATAAAGTAATCTGCAAGGATGGATTAAAATTAATCAAATGTGACAGTAAAAACATTTTACTGTAAATGCTGTTCTTTTGAACTTTGTATTCTTCAAAGAATCTTGAAAAAAAGTAGCACAGTCTCCACAAAAACAGTAGCACATCTGTTTTCCCAACTGTGATGATGATAATAATAATAATACATGTTTCTTGAGCAGCAAATCAACATATTAGAATGATTTCTGAAGGATCATGTGACACTGAACACTGGAGTAATGATGCTGAAAATTTAGTTTGCCATCACAGAAATAAATTACATTTTAAAATACATTAAAACACAGCTGAGGTCAAAAGTTTACAGAAGTTGCAGAATCTGCCAAATGTTAATTATTTTACCAAAATAAGAGGGATCATACAAAATGCATGTTATTTTTTGTTTAGTACTGACCTGAATAACATATTTCATATAAAAAGACCTTTACATATAGTCCACAAGAGAAAATAATTGCTGAATTTCTAAAAATGACCCTTTTCAAAAGTGAAAAAACCAGCATATGCTGGTTAGGTATGTTTTGATGCTGGTTTAAGCTGGTCCTTAGCTGGACCAGCATGAACCAGCAAAGGACCAGCATAAACCAGCACCAAAACATACCTAACCAGCATCCCAGCATCAAAACATGCCTACCAGCATATGCTGTTTTTTTTCACCAGGGTAGATTCCCTGGCTCTTAATGCATCATGTTTATTTCTGAAGCATCAGTGAGTGTTTGAACCTTCTGTAATCGCTGCGTATGAGTCCCTCAGTTGCCCTCAGAGTGAAAAGATGGATCTCAAAATCATACAGTCATTGTTGGAAAGGGTTCAGATACACAAAAATGCAGAGTTTGTGGGACATGAAGGATTTTTCTGAAGAACAGCGGACAGTTTAACTAGAACAAATAAGGGACTCAAGGGGAAAAAAAACAGCTTCAGGTAACAACACAGTATTAAGAATCAAGTGCATGTAAACTTATGAACAGGGCCATTTTTATAAATTCAACTATTATTTTCTCTTGTGAACTATATGTGAATGTCTTTTATGTGAAATATCTTATTCAGGTCAGTACTAATAAAAAATAACATGCATTTTGTATGAACCCTATTATTTTGGTAAAATAATTGACATTTTGCAGATTCTGCAAGGTGTATGTAAACTTTTGATCTTGAACTGTCTTGCATTCCTATTTAAAAGCATTGGTGTAAACAGATACTAATTTTATAGACTCAATAAAAACTGACACACACAGCCATTTACAAACACCTGGCACAGTCTCAAATCTTAGTGAGCTACCGGCCTAGACAGCATTTTTGGCATCATTTAGGCACGATGTCTAAAAAAAGTCTAATTTTGGCTAGAGACAGTGACTCTTACACAAATATCCTTTATGTATAATGCAATCCTACAACGCTTTGCAACAAACTCGACCCTGCCATTTTAATTCAGTAGATTCCTATTAGTAATCTACCAGGTGACAGGATCTTGATCACAATAAGGTGTGCTAAATGTAATATTTCTCACTATTTCTCTCAGCACAATTCTCTTATCTCTATTTCTGTCGAGGTGATAATACATTTCTTGGATGCTACATCAACACCCTACTAGATTTGTTATGAGTCCCCTCTAGAATAGCTCCCATTTTCCACCCTGTTAACTATAGCCCCTAGTAAACATGAAGGCAACCCCGTTCTTTCTTTCCTTCTCTCACTCACAAGTGTAAATGTCATGCACCTGACAGTGAAACAGCCTCATCTCTTATATACACACATGCACAGGCCTGAAAATTCCCACTTTGCTTCACGTTTTTTTAAGATGATCAAGACACTGGTCGGAAACCTCTCTCTCCTTTCAAATGTCACTGTAGAAATAAAGAGATCAGTGATCACAGACTCCGTTCATTTCAGTAGAGACCACACCCAAACACACTGCCAGACGCACAGAGAGAGAAAGAGGGCACTCACTGAGAAAGAGTGAGAGAAATTCGCATTAAAAGGCGAGAGATGAAGGCAGAAGTGTCATGACAGAAACAAGAGAGTGAGAAAGACACTCTAGAGAACAACACCCTTGCAAAATTCACTTTGCTCAAAACAGCACTATGCTCTTCGAGTATGTGTTATTTGAACATACAATATCTGTCCTACCACTAACAATTTGTCATCTTTTGTGGCAATACAAAAAAGTAAACTATGGCTTTGCCATGTCTACACCAACTGCATACAGTATATGAACCAGGCACTCACTGCTTTAGCGTCTGAATCATCCTAAAATTAACGTAGAATGCCCGCAAGAAAAGAAAACACGTTTACAGAAATCAAATAGCAGTAAGCCTGGTGACTCTGAATCCAGAAGCTTCTTATTCTTAGCCCAGCTCATTTGATTCTGCATATACTCTGGAGGAAAGGAAGGACACGTGCGGTGAAAATGAATGCGACTGGAAGATATGAAACTGAATGCACTCTAATTCGATTTGAAGTTGCTAGTTTCCAGGCCTCTATCTCATTCGCTTTGCTGGTCTGGTTTTAGCTTAATCTTTTTTTTCAAATCAGGTGGATCTTGAATGGATTAAGCTGCAAAGTGGACCAGAATTTATGCAGAGAGGCAAAAGTTTGGACAAATGTCGATGTCTTAATGACGCCATGTCAGTTTAGTTCAGGGAATCTATAAACAGTACATTTCTTGTTAGTTGGTAAAAAATAGCCTGTTTGTAAGTATCAGGGGGAGAATTTATAGAAATCAATACTTTTATTTAGCAAGGATGCTTTAAATTGATCAAAAGTGATGATAAGGACATTTGTTACAAAAGATTTCTATTTCAAATAAATGTTGTTCTTCGAACTTTCTATTCATCAAAGAAACCTGAAAAAATTCTACTTAGTATAATAGTAATAAGTGTTTTTTGAAAAGCAAATCAGAATATTAGAATGATTTCTGAAGGATCAAGTGACTGGAGTAATATGCATATATATATATACAGTCATGGCCAAAAATATCGGCACCCTTACAATTCTCTCAGAAAATTGTTCCAGTTGCAAATGTTTTGGTTTTCACGTGCTTATTGTTTTTGTTTGCACTGTAACAACACAAAAAAACAAAAGAAAAGTCAAACTTGATAAAATTTCACACAGAACTCTAAAATGGACTGGAAAATTTTTTTGGCACCTTGTCAAAATGGTAAGAAATTATTGCTTTTAGCAATAGCTCTTTTAGCAGTAGCTAACCTCCCTGGACGTGGACGGAAGAGGAAAATGAATGAAAAATTACAACGAAGGATTGTTCGAATGGTGGATAAAGAACCCTGATTAACTTTCAAACAAATTCAAGCTGATCTGCAGACACAGGATACAACAGTGTCAGCTCGCACTATCCCTCGAAAAGGGATGCTATGGTAGGAGACACAGGAGGACACCACTGCTGACACAAAGGCATAAAAAAGCAAGACTGGAGTTTGCCAAAACTTATGTGACAAAACCACAATCCTTCTGGGAGAATGTACTGTTGACAGATGAAACAAAAGTAGAGCTTTTTGGTAAAGGACATCATGGCACATGGCAGAAAAAGAAATGAGGCCTTCAAAGAAAAAACACAGTCCCTATAGTCAAACATGGTGGAGGTTCAAAGATGTTTTGGGGTTGCTTTGTTGCTTCTGGCACTGGGTGCTTTGACTGTGTGAACAGTATCATGAAATCTGATGATTACCAAGAATTTTGGGGCGCAACGTAGTGGCCAGTGTCAGAAAGCTGCGTCTCCACCAGAGGTCATGGGTCTTCCAGCAGGACAATGACCTGAAACACACTTCAAAAAGCACTCAGAAATGGTTACAAAGATGAGCTGGAGAGTTCTGAAATGGCCAGCAATGTGTCCAGATCTGAATCCCATAGAACACAGATGGACAGATCTCAAAACAGCAGCTGGGAGAGGGCATCCTTTGAATGACCTGGAGCAGTTTGCAAAAGAAGAGTGGTCCAAAATTCAAGTAGAGAAGTGTAAGAAACTCATTCATGGTTACAGGAAGCGACTGACTTCAGTTATTTTTTTCCAAAGAGGGTGCTACCAAATATTACGTTAAGGGTGCCAATAATTTTGTCCAGTGCATTTTTGGGGTTCTGTGTGGAATTGTATCAGATTTGACTTTTCTTCTGTTTTTTTGTGTTGTTCCAATGCAAAAAAAAATAAACAAGTGAGTACCAAAGCATTTGCAACTGCAACAATTTCTGAGAGAAGGGTTGCATTTTCTGAATTGCAAGGGTGCTGAAATTTTTGGACATGAGATATATATATATCACAAAAATACCACTTAAAAATGGAATTGGTATTTGCCATTTCAAAGCTGTAAGGAAACAAATTTTACTTTTCAATCTATCAAGTATCAAGATTTTAAATGATTGAATTTTCATAATACATCTTTTCCCTCACATTGTCATAATGTGATTTGGATGCAGAGGAAATGTTCTGCAGTCATGTGACTCGGTTACTAAAACATCAGATCTATTGTGTGGTAAAAAGAGCCACTCCCTAAAACAACTGATAAATAATGAATCATGTGACTTCAAATTACGTGCGTTGCCAGCTTAATTCTGCCGGCCTATGACAAAATAATAACTTCAACATCACTGAAGGATGTACCTGAGAGTTTTAGGAGAAATTTAAAAAGTGGAGGTGAGTATTGAAGGATCGAGAAAAAGAGACTGAGAGGGAAAGAGAAAGAGGGGAAGGACAGATCAATAAAAGTATGCAGACAGCAGACGGGACAGCAATCACATCAGAGCATCAGCAAGCCTCCGTAAACACACTCTACTCAATTAGCTCTCTGGGAAGGGCAGGCTATTGTGTATGCATGTGTGTGTGATGAGCCATTCTGTCTGCCCTCTCCTTATAGATGCTTTTAAGTAGCATGTAGCACAGGACATTACCTCGGCAGACACGCAATTCTTCGGACGCTTTACATTGGTTAAGATGTGTGAGGTGAGCTAACTGTGTATTTCGCTTTATATGTGCATAAAGCATATCTATCACCTCTACTTTCAGAACAACTGACCTAAAGACTAAAGCTTCACGTCTATTCAATTATCCATCCTTCCAAGGGCTCGGAGACCATTTCAAATTTCAGCTTTTTAGAAGACAATCATTACTTCTCAAGGACCAGATCCTTAATGCATCCACCACATCTTTCAAATCGTTCCTAATCCATCCACCCATCTGTTTTTCACCCGTCCTCAAGCTGTCATTGATCCATTTTCCACTCTTGCGGGAAGTCCTGATTGGTGTTTCATAAATATTTTAAAGTATGAGATGCATTTCCATGTCCCACACTCCTACCTTCACCCTTCAGAAAATAGCCAGTCATGTGGATTAAGACTTGCCTTGGATTAAGACTTGCCAATGCAGTCAAAGCTATTGTTTTTCCCTTCACAAGTTATTTTTGGTCTATATTTTGCTTTTTCATATTCTGTAAGTTTTTACAGAGGGATTTTTGTTCATATGTAACCCTGGACCAAACCAGTCATAACGATCAATTTTTTTAAAACTGAGATTTATTCACAAAATATTGAGAAAATAGCCTTTAAAGATGCCAAAATGAAGTTCTTAGCAATGCATATTACTAATCAGAAGTTAAGTTTTGATATATTTACGATAGAAAATTTACAAAATATCTTCATGGAACATGATCTTTACTTAATATCCTAATGATTTTTGGCAAAAAAAAAAAATCAATCATTTTGACACATACGATGTATTTTTGGCTATTGCTACAAATTTACCCGTGCTACTTAAGACTGGTTTTGTGGTACAGGGTCACATATATCATTTGCCTGATTTATATAACTTTTTTCCTGGATGTTGACAGTATTTTTTTGATTTATGGAGTGATAAAAGAGATAAAATATGTCATCATAAATCTGGCTTTATCCAATGTTCAGATTTGCATATTTAATTAGAAAAGGCCTCATTTGCATATTTAACAGCATTTCAGAAAACTTGTAATACAAAACAAATACATAATATACTGTGAATATTTTATATTTTTATATTTTCCAGGCATTAATATCTATATATCTATCTATATATCTTGCACACCTGACATGTACTTCTTTCTACATTAAGATAAACAGCAATTTTTTTTACAGTATTTATTAATTTAGGTTAATGACGTTTAGAAATCTGTCTAGAAAATCAATTTAGAAATATTGTTGTTCATTTTACTTTAATGTTATTTAAAATAGATTGATGTTAATTTAGACAGCTTAGAATTAAAAAAAAAAAAAAAAACTTTACCAAGATTAATAAATGCTATAAAAGCCATTGTATTATCTAAAGCAACATATAGAACCTTACTGTAAAGTGTTAAGTTTCCGTAAAGTAAAGTCCATGTACTCTAACATGAGTAATTAATTAATTAATTACAAAACACTGCTTGAAGTAGCTTTGAAGCAAGTAATATTTCATGTCATGCTACCTGTTACTAATTTATTGTCAAATGGCATATGTGAGGACTGATTTATAACTTTAAAGGATGTCAAGCATGTAGCACTATAATCTTGTAATAGTGATAATATTATAATTTATTGGTACAAAGAAGTGGAAAACTACCATACAGCCTGCTGCAGTTTAGCAAACATCAACATTTATAGCGTCTGTGCAAAGTTTAATATGGCACTGCAGTCATAATGTGGACAATGATGATAATGGATGATCATGGTCAATAATGATGATCATTAAAGTTTTAAGTTGTGTGTAGACAGCACTGGACAGCGAGGTTGCTATAGAAACAGTCCTCAGAGGGCAGGCCTGGCCTGGCACCCACTACCCACAACTACCAATTCAACAGCATGCAGCTGTGTAATGCAATAAAAACCCTTCTGCTCCATTACAGTCTCCTTCCTGTACATCACATCATACTTCCCCCACAGGGAGAGGAGAGAGAGAGACTGAGTGAGTGAGTGATTGAGTGAGATATGGACAAATAGAGGACAAGAGAGAAATGATGAACAGAAACGGCGAGCCACACAAGATCTACACATTGTATAGCACCTGTCTGGATAGTTTTGGCTGTAAAATGAATCACAGCTGAAAGCTGTGGCATCAGTTATTGAGTATAATACATGAGTTCACACATTAAACAGCAGGATGTTGGCAACATGGTGATGTATTAATGAGAAAACTTCAAAGACAGATTGATCATTCTACTTCCTACTACTCAAAAGACCATTAGTTACTTTGCATGAGAACTTGAGGGGGTTGCAAAATTATAAAGCATCTAGCCTCAAGCTAATGTTGTATAAGTGAATGAATGATGGAAAGGGTGGAGTCGTCTGAATATCAGACAGGCATTAATATTCTCTAGGTAATACAAATACAAGAAATTATAACAGAATTATTCATCTTTGATCTAGAGCTTTAAACAGACTTCAAATAAATTTGACATTAATACAACGATAACTGCTAATATGTCATGTTATTAGACCACCCACAGTAGGTTCACTGACCACCTAATGGCATATTACACACAGAAATAGCAAAACCAATTTTAAGGTTTTAGCTATTTAAGGTTTTAGCTATCTTTTCTTGTTTTTGTTAGTCTAATTAGTTTTTTAATTAGTTATTTTAGTTATATTAGAACATCAAGCTAAACTAAAAGAAAATGAGAAAAGTTGCTGGAACTGCTGAAATAAAATAAGTTTCATTTTGATTCAAATTTTTTTAAGTATGGTTGTATATAGTAAGTTAAATTTGAATCCACTCAGTTTCAAGTAAACTAGATATACATGACCCAACACTATCTCGTGACCAATTCACATGTATTTTTCAAGATTTTAGAAGCTAATTCTTACGAATTTGTACGATTTTGTATGTTTTCTGTGACGGGTATGTTTAGGGGCGGGTTAGAGGGTGGTCATTTGTACAAATTCCTGTGAATTTTCCACATCATAAAATACGTATGATTTTTCACAAAACATACAAATTCGCACAAATTAGCCAGTTTGTAAAATATGTACGAACTGCCATGAGATCAGGCTGCAAGAACAGAAATGTAATCAAGCTTAAGCATTAGCTTTAGTTATTTTTTGAGTAACAGAAATTGAGTAGCAGAAAATCTACAGAGTCTTCAGTGTTTTCTGAACAGCTGGAAATCAACATTTAAATATGTTCTATCTACACAACTGTGGTATCAACCATTTCACATAAACCCACGCCTGAACAGCACAAACAAATCCCAGATAGCACACGTAGCATCACTTGATCTGGGAAGCATCTGCTTGTACAAACATCTGACAGACGTCTGTAAGATGTCAGGTTTACATCCATTTTAAATCATAAACATCTTAAAGAAATCCAACAGACGTCTATTTGACATCTGATAGAAAACGTCCTAGACATATTGCAGATGAGCAAGCACATCTTCCAGATGTAAATGCAGATGTCAAATCGTATTTGAACACAGTTGTGTGGCCACAGTGTGTTAAAACAACCAGCCTATAATGGTAAAAATTCATCCACTCATTTTTATAATCCCAATAAATCATAAACAGTACTGGAAGCACCAGGTCATTTGCATTTAAAGGGACAAACACAAAAAATGTGCGTCTTGGCTAAAAGGTGGCATAATTTAAAAAATGATCTGTCAGGTATTTTGAGCTAAAACTTCATATACACACTCTGGAGACATTAGAGACATATTTTACATCTGGTAAAAAATACATCTTGTGATAGGTCATCTTTAAATCAAAGTTTGTTATGATTCACCTCATAAATGATTGGTTTGGTTCATGGCTAACAATGCTTTAACAAAATCCCTATGTTAAATATACTTTCAGAATAAAGGTAAAATTCAGTCAAAACAATTTTCGCGTGAAGGTGAAAAATGCAGAATCCCAACAGGAGTTTTGTACGCAGATTTCACTTATGTTCAAGCTGCATGAATTCAGCGCACTGACCAATAGAAAGCTGCTTGTTTTGAAAGTGATTTCTGTGTGAGCTGTGCTTCATACTCTACTGACAATTAACCTTTTACTGACATCAATGTTCGTGGAGCTACAGCAACAATACTCCTGCATTTATGATGAGGGACTACCACGACAGAGTGAAAAAAGGTCAAATAGAAACTAGCGTACCTCAGTTCTCTTTGACAGTCCATACTGTCCTCTTCATGCAATCCAGATTTTAAGGTTTTCTATCTTTACTGGGCTTCAAGACAGGGCAAAACACGATGTTTGCTAGCTATTGTTTGTTTACACTCATAGCACCTTTAGTCTAACTCCAACATATTAATGACAGCATGCAAGTGATGAATAGTTGGATATGTGAAACATGTAGTCTGACATGAGGCTTGTTAATGACACAACAAGATTTTAGTGTCAAAATTGCATGATCGGACACGTTTGTAAACGTAAAAAGAAAATCGTGTAGACTAAACCGGGCTTACGACGAATGTTCTTAGCAGAGTAAGCTGTGAAATAGACCAGACATTATACTGACAGTCAAAAGTCTATGCCAGCTAATGGCTAAGCCCATCACATTATTACCTTAGAAAAGGACCATTCTTTGAGTATATTTATGCAATGTACTTAAAAATAACATTTGCCTAGTCACACAAATAGCTTGAACAAAAATATAATGAAGCTAAAAATACCAAACGCTTTGTCCACTACATTGTTCTGTACAGGATTGTTTGTGCCACTCTTCCATCCACTCACAGCTGGTTCCATACAGCTAAAGTGCAATCGAATACCACCCTCCCAACCAGCCCTGCAGGTAGAAACACAGCACCCACTCCTGAGGGGAACCAGAGTATGGCGGCAGGAATGACTAGACTGATGGTAGCCTATTTTTAGCCCTGCATCACAACCATCATAACTTAGTAAGCCTGTTGTTCTCGGACCACTCCCTTCTATACCTCCATTCATCCCGCTCTAGAAGTTAGTGTAGAGAATTTAGGAATAGATTGCTTTTAAATCGTATTAGACTATGCAGTATTACTGACTGCTGCAGTTAAGATTGCGCTGCATTTATTATACATATTAGCACAATTGCTCGACATATTCAAACGAACATTGTTTTAGCCAGGGAACAAAGACTTTAGGTGTGTCAGTAGATGGTATTCATGCAATAAGATGACGTCTGGGTGTATGCGCCTGCATAGCTTGGTCCATTACTGGAATCTAATTATCCAGAGAGACCCTGACAGCACTCTCTCATATCATAACTCAGGACCCAATAGAAAACTGCATTAGTGTGTGTTTGACAGGAAATAGCGTTAGAAAACGAGTTCTGCCCAGTCTTTTAGCATACGAACAACAGGTAACATGATATTTTTAAGCTGGGCTTATTCCATATAATCTATAACACCGCCCTGTATCATATTTGCTAAATGAAATCTGATACTTGTTGTTTCCTACTACTTTTGGGGTGCTGATTCCCAGTTAACTAGTTATATGTAACGGCGTTAAGTACTTTTATTACAAAATAAATGTAACTGTAATCTAATACAGTTAATGAGAAAAAAGTTACTTATGAAAATGTTAACGATTACAAATGGAGATACATCTGAATACTATTGTATTGTTATGATTTTAAATCTGTATTTCACCTCAGAATTATCTCAAAGTAAAAAGAGGTGCTAAAGTATAATTTTGTGGTGGCTTTGCTTTAAAATTAAATTATTATAATTTTCATTCAAGAGATGAAGGATTTTGAAAGTTGGTTTGATTGTTTCTATTGTCCTCATTTGTAAGCTGCTTTAGATAAAAGCATCTGCTAAATGACTAAATATAAATTTTGTAAAGTATCAAATGTAATCAGTTACATTACTTTAATAAAGTAACTGAAATAGTTATGCTACTTATTACATTTTTAAATAGGGTAACTTGTAATCTGTAACATATTATATTTCTAGAGTAACCTTCCCAACACTGCTGATTCCAAAAAATAGTCCTTTCTCACAACACATGATGTGCATTTTGTAGGATATTTACTTTTGAAGTGAACACATTTGTAAGGTGTAGAAATGTTGTGACCATATGTGACCCTGGACCACAAAACCAGTCATAAGTAGCACATAAGTAGTACATTTGTAGCAATAGCCAACAACACATTGTATGGGTCAATTTTTTCGTTTTTTTTTTTTTCTTTTATGCCAAAATTATTAGGATATTAAGTAAAGATCATGTTTCATGAAGATATTTTGTAAATGTCCTACCATAAATATATCAAAACTTTATTTTTGATTCGTAATATACATTGCTAAGAACTTAATTTGGACAGCTCTAAAGGTGATTTTCTCAATATTTAGATTTTTTTCGGCCTCAGATTCCAGATTTTCAAATAGTTGCATTTCGGCCAAATATTGTCCTATCCTAACAAACCATACATCAATGGAAAGCTTATTTATTCAAATTTCAATTTCAAAACCTGACCCTTATAACAGGTTTTGTGATCCAGGGTTATATTTTGAAATATCATTCTTATTATGTGGAGAAAAAAATGTACGGGATGAAAATTTTGATATTTTTCAACTCAGCATCTTTAAATTAGATAACATTAGGCTTTTTTGCAATAAAGCGAAATTATTACTATTATTATTTTTTATTCAAAATGCAGGTCTTTGTCATATGGAAGCCCATTTCTGCCAAAAAAATTGTTTATCTAACAGTTTTGACTTGTTTAATGTTTATATCCCACAATTTTGAGTTTATTTCTCCCAATTCTGAAAAAAAAAGTCTGAATTGTGGAATATGAACTTAGAATTGATACAAGAGCTATGCAAAGCATGGTCAAGGCTGAACAGTTTAATTCATACCAGCTAAATCTGACAAGAGCACTTGGCACAGGGTGCAACCATGATGTCAGGGCGGAAACAGTGAGAAGACTGATTTGGGATACATCAGAATGGAGAGATGAAAAGCGAATTTAGACCTAGAGTTTAAATGTAGTTCAACAGACCATGAAGAAAAGCCCACCACAGGCACTAAGCCTTGACAGCTCGAAAAGTGAAATAATAAAGAAAATAGAGTGGAAAATATCTCTTGGAAAGCTCCGAGCAACAAATCACACAGGCTACACCTTTGAGTGACACAGAAGGGCATCTATGCATCCATGCAGACAAGCTAATGCCCTACATGACTCAGCCAGTCCATCACTTATTTATGGCCGGTTTTATTGATGAATTGGCTTATAAGACTGCAAATAAGTGGACGGGGAAGGTGAGTGAGGCAAAGCTTGTTATTGTAGGGCTCTTAAGAGTTTTGTTATTGTCTTTTTTATTTATTTAACAAGCTCTGCAGGGTCATCAGCTGTGATTTCAAGCGTAAAACACCACAGTTAAGAAACTGAATCTTAAGCAGTGCTACTTAGGAAACATGCCATATTGGCACCTAAGGAGCAAAACAATGGTGCTCCAACAGTGCATTTTGTCAGGTGTGAAACCTCACTGGCAGTCAACACACATGGTCAGTATCACGTATAGGTTGGATCAAGAAGAAAAGCAACAGCAATAGATACATTGGAAAAACAATATAAAACGGCGATAATCCTGTTAGCTCACCATTTATGATTTTAGGAAGTGTGAGAAGTATGAATTGTAAATTTTAAATGGTTAAAATGTACATTATATTCAAACCAAAACATTTTCAGGTAAAAAAAAAAGTCACCTAATAGGCTATTACAGTGAAAATACACTAAATATCATTATTGGATATAATTTATGGATAGGCTTGCTATGATAAACTTTAGTTGTTAGTGTTACTAATTTTAGATAGATAGATAGATAAATAGATAGATTGTGTCCATGTATTTACAGAGACAACACTGCCATTATGAAATTAAACAGGCTACATTGCGATAGTCTACTGATGCTTTAGAAAGATTCGGTAACCAGGACAACGCCTCATCCTCCGCATCATGGACCACACGACCGCGAAACACGGGTGTCACACTCGCCCACACATACTGAACACCAGAACGCGGAATGTTTAGTTCATTTCACACACGTACACACACTGACCTGGCGGATGCGGTTCTGGTGGGGTGGAGAGCCTCCTTCGGGTGAGGTATTGTTGGAAGAGGCCATCCTCACGTCTCGGACGGAGCCGCCCCTGCTCTGACTTTCTGCCGAGCTTTTTGACATTGTGGCGTGATGATGTCCACGAAACGGTATCTGCCAGTCCCGGTACTGCGGTTGTCGAGACCCGTGCTCCGGCCTCAGATGTCAGGGCTGAAGCTCCGACACATGCTGTGGCTGTATTCGAGAGTGGGAGACTGACGAATGTCCTGTGGCGTGACGGTGCGGTGCGGGTCTCACGCACGGTGTCCTGCGGCACTCCTGCTGCTCACATGCAGATGCACCGATGCTGCAGTGCTGAAACACTGACCGAGATGGACGGTGAATGAGGGTAATTAACGATAAGCCTGAGATAAATATACGATGGTGTAAGAGAGGCGCAATATGAGCGATGTTCTCATCGCTGTGTTGAGTAGCCCCCTCCCGTGCTCCTCTCTCTCTCCCTCACTCCCCTCCTCCATAAGCCAAACCCCCACTTACACATGACGAGGCAAAATCAAAATCGATTTAATAGTTTGTATTTTTGAATATACAGTGAACCCAATAGTAGTTGAACACTTAAGGCACACATTATGAATTTTAGAGCTGGATTTGATAGCAAAATATCAAACCCAATTATGCTGTATCTGAGATCTAACTACTCTTTTATTCCTATAGGGTATTAAAGGCAGGTTTTCATTGTGACAACTTACCCCAAATAGCAGGGCTATAGTAGTAGCAGTTTTTTTTTTTTTTTTTTTTTTTTTTTTGCCATGTCAGCATCTAAGGCTATCTACATGGCAAAAGTTGCAATAAAACAAGTGTTACATAAACACATAATAAAAATGTATCCCAAATACAGCAAACATAACTGTAATATCTAAAATAACTGCTTTCTATTTGAATATATTTTAAAATGTAATTTATTGCCGTGATCAAAGCTATATTTTCAGCATCATTACTCCAGTCTTCAGTGTCACATGATCCTTCGGAAATCGTTCTAATATGCTGATTTGCTGTTAAAGAAACATTTTTATTATTGTTATTTTAATCAAAACTGAAAACAGTTCAGTACATTTTTTTCAGGATTCTTTAATTTCTTCTTAGCAAGATCCAAAGATCAGCATTTACCTGAAATAAAAAGCTTTTGTAACATTACACACTATACCATTCAAAATCAGTGTAAGTTGTTTTTTTTGGTAAACAATTACAGAAATTAATAATTTTATTTAGCAAGGATTCTTTAAATTGATTAAAAGTGATGATAAAGGCATGTATAATATTACAAAAGATTTCTATTTTAGATCAATGCCTTCTGAACTTTCTATTCAAAGAAACCTTAAAAAAATTCCACTCAGCTTTTTTCAACAATATTAATAAATGTTTTTTGAACCACAAATCAGAATAAGGTTTAAAACTATTTGACTGGTAGTATATATGCAGGAAAACAAATAAAATATTTAATCTTTCATAGATTATTTTGAATGTTAATTTATAGTTACTAATTTTAATATTAGATTTTTATGCTTTATTTGCTTTTCTTTAAACTCACAAACCCTGGAACTTCATGTTGTTAATAAGTGGAATATATTCTCTCTATGTATATTGATATACAATAATATATGAAATTATCAGCATTATAGATGCTTTTTGTACGCCACTGAAGCCTATATTTATTATACTGACAATAAAGATTTACATTTGCAGTGTAATCACTATTATAGCAACTGGATGTATTATTACTCCGTTTCATTTTTCACACAGCAGAGGCAATTAGAAAAAGCAAATAAAAAATATACACTTTATTAAACATCTACTTTGGAACAGTACTGGACAACGATAACGGAAGATTCATAACAATGATGAACAGAGACAGTAATAAATTGACACCAAAAACTCATTTTCTAACTTAAGTCTCAGTACAGGTTACTTAAGGTACCGTTTTAACAAGAATCAGCCACTTTTGCTATGTATAGTAGGTTCTGCTTTCACAAAACTAAACAAACTGATCTGAAACCACAGCCAAGCTGTTGATCAGCACTCAAGAGTCACTGCTCAAATAAACTGGCAAACTGAAGGACCTAATGCTGTCAAGCAACTGGGTTATGCAAAATATGTTAATGGAAATGCAGAAAGCAGAATCATAAATAATATATGTAACATACTGAACTTTCAGCAGTTATAACTCATTTCTTTATGGTTTACTAGACTAAAAGTGCCAATGAAAGAGATTCAGGTTTGAAAAGGCACAGCATTACTCAAAATGTTGATTCCCAGGATGAAGAACCTGAAGAGTAAAACTCAATTTCATTTCACATGTACAACCGAGCTTAAAAAAAAAAAAAAAACAACTATGTGCCTATTCATTTTAATTACGTCAAAACCAATTTAAACCTAAAGGGAAATGCTTAAATGTATATTTTCAAAGCATCTTTTACAAAATTAAGAGTAATTCAGGATTAAGAAACTAACCTTTCCTGGATTTTGTAGCATTTTCAATGAAGCAGCAGCACCTAACAGCATAATTTAGTGCAGTGTAATCTGTCTCTGACCCCACCCCACCCCAACACCATTTACAGGAAGTCATTCTGAATAGCTTATCATCCTCTCAATATACGTCACACAGCAGCGAGTTGGTCAAGGTTGTCCTGGGAACGGTTGGTGAGGTGCGCCTCCAATATCTCTCCAAACAGACCTCTCTTCAGCAGATTGTAAGCCATTGGCAGTAGCTGACGTACCACTTTATAGAAATACTACCAAAAGGGGGAAAAAAAAAAATGGAATTGGTCAGTTGTCGAGGAGAACTCTATATCACGAGAAACTTGTCAGAAATGGCTATTAATGTGTCTGCAAAGAGCAAGGACACACTCTCTGGAAGATGGCCTCGGATGGAAAGCAGAAAGCTATTAAAGGTAACAGCTATGCAGGGATTAAAAAAAAAAAAAAATGTTCTGAGATTCGCTGCACATAAACACTGCATTTGCCTGCAAGGCTTAATGCACAGTCCATACTGAAAAAAAAACTGAAACAGAAATATTAAATAATTCATTACTTAAAAACAAAATAAATAGCCAATATAAAGTACAGCAGATGTATACAAATCTGTGTTTAGGGTTAAATACATTTCCTGGACAAAATGATTGGCAAGGAATTAACGTAAACATAAGTTATACCGTAAGTGAACGTAAACAGACAGGAAAAATAAAATATTTCTGTGCATTTTGTCTTGCAATGTAATTTTACTGCTGAGACCTAAGGACTTGCTGGGGAGAAAAAAACAAACAAACAAAAAAACAAATTCTGTATTTTATTACTTTTATTATAAAGTACATTTATTATAATTGTATTATCTTCTATTCTTTTTATTATTAAACTTATCTTTTGTTGTTTTTATGTAACTAAAAAAAAATGTATTAATTAATTTGCATTATTGTTTGCAGTTTTAAATAGATAAATAAAACTGCTAAAGAGTGTGTTCAATAGTAAATTAGTAGTTCCTGTGCTAGAGACTAACTTTTGGCAACCAGATACATAAGGCAAAGACAACTGCAAAAACTACTGAAAATACTTCAATATAAAGAAGTATGAATATAAATTTGTGCAAGGGTCTAAGGTGAAAATTTTGTTGGAATATTTGTATGCGTGTGTTAATCTTACATGTGAGCCATAACAGAACAGATCTATTCCAAGCTCGTAGCCCATGCCGTAGTCACATTCATCATTGGCAAATTGAACAAAGGTGATCATTTCCTGGATGGGTGCAAAAGCTTTCATTCTCTCCTCATCATTTTTGGCCTCTGCAATCGCTTTGCAAATCTTCTTTAGACTTGCTACAGGTAAACAAAATGAAGAAGATATAAACTGTAAACTAAAGGTTTACGGTTTTGCCTCCATTACAGTTTTTGTAATAATGCAATGCAACAGCAGCATTATTCAACACATTACATAAATCATTTTTTACCATCAGTTTCTGGCAATTCTCTATATCCAACATCATTCTTATCCACTGGAACCACAATTCCTGCTCCATGAAATGTCTTTGTGACCACCTTCAAAAACAAAAAAACACAAACTGGAAATCAGCAAATCATTTTATTTACTGATTGCAGTAAATAATACTTCATATTTTAATGAGGTATAGAGGCAGTTCTGTCAAACCATTTTACATCACGTTATAAAACATACCTTTCGCTCTCTTTGTTTCATTGCTTTAGTTTTCTGCTCCAGAGGCAAATCCAACCTCTCTGCCTCTTGCTTCAAATCTTCTTCTAACTGGTCCAAAGCAGCTTCGTTCTTCAGTTGTCCCCTCTCCTTTCTTTTCTTCTGCAAAAACAGCCTAGAGGGTGTGGTGGGAGACAGATAATAAACATTTTAAATCTTTTTGCTAATTCTTTCCTCATTTTAATTTCAGTTAATTAATTTGTCACACCAAATGACCATTTAAAATAAACTAATGAAGGCAAAAAAGTTGTTAAAAATGAAGTTCAACAAAACTTAAAACTTCAACTTGAATTGGTGACCAGTCACCACATTTATATACATTTTATTTCATAAACGTAACATTTACTGAAGACACTCACAGAACAGCTGCAAAGATGTTGTCCCCCATCTGTGTAATGATACAGCCCTTTTTGGATTCATTCTCCCCGATGAACACAGGCAAAGCATCAGGCAAATCTCTGTACAGGAAGATGTGTTGCAGTTTGATGTGCCAAAAGCTAATCACCCTTGCAATTTTTTTGTTACCCAATTACAAAAATACATGTCTTTCATGGGTAAACAGTCACCTGAAATAGCCCATGTGATGCTGGGTGTCTACGTTGCCCTGTATGATGGTCTGAAACTCTGGGGGATCATAGAAATAACGCCAGTGAAGGTGAAAGTTGGGTTGAGAGGAAGATGAGCTTTTGTGTCTTTTGGACAGGATATCGAATGGGCCAACTAGCCGAAGCCCAAGTGTTTCCTTTAGGGCATCTGTAAAGCACACATGCTTAGATTAAACACCAGTGCAACAAGACATAGGCCTATTAAATTAATTTTACTATATTTATATTAATTTAAGGATGCTTATAATAGTGCAAAAAATATGTTAAGAGCGCTGGTATCGATATGGAACCGTCAATATAACGATACCTTGTGGACAGTCAGCATTAAGACCCTTGCAAAATTCCCAAAACTGGAAAAAATCATCAGGCATGCGTAGCTTGTACAATTTTTCCACTTCATCTCTCATTTCTCCTGTGACAGCCGTCTTCTCGTCCCTCTGACTTTCTTTTGCCTTTTTCACTTCCCCATTGGGTGTTTCTGTCTAAAACAGATAAGATAAAATATTATAAGAGTAAGTTGCTTTGGCAGGAATAATAATTTCAGTAATAAAATAATAAAACAACAGGAAAAGGGATCATCTTAAACTATAATAAAACAACCCTGTTAAAAGAAGCTTATTATGGGAAGGTGAGTTTGTTTCTCACTCATAACATTGAATGTTTTAGTCTAAAACGGAGTGATTGTAGTACTCGAGAAGCACTAGAATAGAGAAACCAGTTTAGTTAAGTATAGTTGAGCTAAGAAAATAGGTGTGCAAGGCAGAATAATTTTATAATAACCAATAACCTGTCACAATGACATAACGTCAGACGAAAGATATATGAACCGTTCAGTACCAAATAAAATGTTCTAATTCTGACACATTTTTGGTAACTGGCTGGGGTTAAAGAACACTGAAGACAGGTCACGTTACAGAGATTTACAAGATGATTATTGACTTGACACACTATTCAAAAGCGTTCATTATACAGACTGAATGTACAAACAAATTAACTTAAGTGTAGTGGATGCTAAAGGCATTTGAACCACAAGCATTTACAAATGAGCCGCAAATAACTCAGTAAACACTCAACGTAGTAGTTTAACTGAGCACTTTACGCTGGCTGGCCACAAAACGATGAAGATTATATTAAGTACCTGCGGCGAAGATTTGGGTTTTCTTTTCCCGCGCCCCGCCATGCCTGCTGATCTTTCCTGCAGTCTCCACGCAAAGCGCTGCAGCCAGTAGAAATGTTCTGAACTTCCGGTAGCGATGTCAAAATAAAAGTCGTGACTTGTGATTTGTTGTCCTTTTTTAACCTACTGGTTACGTATTGAATATTAACAAAATCTAGTGAAGACGCACAAACGCAAATGTCTATCTATTTTTGTATATATATTTTTTAATATTAGTGATTTTATTTTGATATAATACAAGTAAGTTAGCGTTTATATTATTTCCTTAATTTCCAACAAAATTAATATGCTTATAATAAGCGTGTTTACTTGGATATTTTAACTGCAATTAAAATATAAATAAATCAAATTAATAACTAAAGGCAGCTAGGTCTAAAGTGAAAATGAAATGGAATGAAAGTTTTTGAAAAAACATCATGGCAACTGAATAAAAGTTGTTAATATCTAAACAATTCATATGAGATTTTTAGAATAGTTTTTTTATGTATAATTACGTCTAATAAATATTTCTTGCTTAATATTTACACTTAGAATTTATCTTCATTTATAAACATAAACATACAAATAACAACTTTTAAGTATACAATTAATGTTTTTATTTTATTATTTTTTGATATATATTTAGCAGTGTAAACGAGATATTTAGACTATTCTCTTTTTTAACTTTCATACTTTATTAATTCAATGCCACAAGAATAAGAGGTATTACATATTCATGTCAAATTAACATTTGCTGCCTGCCAGAGAAATAAGAAGAAAAGAAAAAAAAAACGAAAGGAAGAAAATAAATTATACATAAAAAAAATTCAATGCTTTCATATCATTACATGTTTTCAGTGCTTTTTTGTTTGTTTCAAGAGATTTACAGATATTTAGACTATTCCCGGACCACGTGTACATGATGCATTACGTGACACAGGGGGAGGTGACAGAAGGAGTTTAAAAGGATCGGTCTGTGTGAGAGACACTCTTGTGGCGACTAAATTTGTTAGTTTAAGTTTTCAGTAGCCTAACTGAGATTCTGGATCCACAGCAGAGATGATGTTCTGCAGAGCGGCTTGGCAAAGACTTGCGCCTTTGGCACGCAAAACACTCACTCCTTTCAGCAGTGGTAAGAAAAGATCGATTTCCAATCATTCAGTCAATATTCAATGCAGTTTCGATTTTACAAATAACATTCACCAGCCAGCTGAAAGAGATCGAGCTATGTTACAAAAATAAAAGAACAAACAAGTGCATGTTTCAAAAATAAAAAGAGCATAAGCTATGAAATATGAAATGGAAACAGTGAAAATGGGAGAATTTGTGCAATTTTAATTGGACTCTTATAGAATTTCTGTCAGAGGTTTACCCCAATCTAGAATACTAAGTTCTGCTGTTAGTTATGTAACAATTGAGATATGCCCATCAAATTCATCCCAAAGTTTGCATAAAATATAGAAAATGCAACATTAAATCTGTTGTCTTTTTCATACGTCAGTAAACTAGAAAGACCTCTTTTGCCTTTGCATTTGAAAGAGACCCATAAGCGTTTTATGTAACAGAATATTCTAAAAGATTCTGTCTATTGTCTATCTGTCTATTTTTTTTTTTAGAAAGTATTATTTGTACTGTTGTAATTATTTTTATGATAGGTAATACAATGTATTATATTTGTTATACAAAACATTGTATTACAATAATAATCATAAAAAAATATGTAAATGTTGTAACAGGTCAAATGTTATGACATTTTGTGAGCGTGATGAGCGTGTTTCATTTCATTTCATTTCAAAATAATTGACATCAGCATTTTTCTGAATTTCAAGTTTGTTTTTAATGCAGAGTTTTCCATAACAGACAGCTGGGACATGTAAACCCTTTTCCTGCTCCAGTGCATTTGTGGGAAATAGCTGAGTTTGATCTGTTTAAAGTTAATTTCCTGTCAAAGGATTCACTCAATTTGAACTGCGTGCAACATTTTTTTCTTTTTTAAGTTTGCCCCTTTATTATTGTTTTGAAATCTGGAGATCCTCTGGCAAGTTTAACTTTGAGGGCGAGGGCTGATCAGTTTTTCTGCTGACTTAGCGTTGTGCATGATTGAACTGATGTACTCAGGCATTTTCTAAAACTACCCAGATATTTGAAGAGAGGAATTTGCCTTGGGTTCTGCACATTGACACGTCTGCCGTCTATGCCAGTTTTCATGTGTGCAGCTATCACTGTTTTCAGAAAGCATGACTGGCCTGGACCCCTGCTGGTCTACCTTCACCTTAACAGTCCACTGACGCAGCCGTAAATGAGATTAAATGTATAAATGAGGCACAGGCTACATTGGTGCAGACAGTCACCTTGGAGTTGTTCTTTAAATTCATGCTTGATTCTAGTGGAAACAACTATTTGAAGTCTAGATTTCTGTGATGGAGATAGTCTGTGATGAAGTGTTGCTTTAGCGAGATGGTGGGAGGGGCAGTTTAACTGTTGGACATTGTGTTCCCTTCTGCTGCTTCACTGCAGCTACACAGAGGATGTGTGTTTGCCTAAATGCATGCACAGATACAAAAGCCTAAAACATGCTTGCTGTATCAGGTTTGTCTGGTCCCGTGTAACTTTGCATGTTGCTTAAAATGTCCACTCATCAAACTCGATACAACTTCATTAACAGCACAATTGTTACTTGTGGTGAAAATTTCATTACAACAACTGAGGAACAGTAAAATTTTTTGAAAAACAAGTAGCAGTTTTTTTATATATTATCATTCTGTTTTTAGATTATCAGTTTTAAATTAAACCAGTAAACACTGACATAGTCCGAAAACTAATTGTTATGAAATGGGAACAGTTTATTGAACCTTTAAATAAAATATTTTTTAAAAAAATACTTTAAAGAAGTGTTTTTGTTGAGCATCGAATGTGAAACATTAAGCTTTTCTGACTCATATACAGCTGAGGTCATACAAAATGTTAATTATTTTACCAAAATAATAGGGATCATACAAAATGCATGTTATTTTTTATTATTACTGACCTGAATAAGACATTTCACATAAAAGACATTTACATTTAGTCCACAAGAGCAAATAAATAGTTGAATTCATAAAAAATGACCCCATTCAAAAGTTTACAAGCACTTAAATGATCCACAGCTGTTTTTTAGTGTTAGTTGTTCATGAGTCTCTTGTTTGTTCTAAACAGTTATAAACCTCTTGCTGTTCTTCAGAAAAAACCTTTAGGTCTCACAAATTTTTTGTTTTTTTAGCATTTTTGTGTATTTGAACCCTTTCGAACAATGACTGTATGATTTTGAGATCCATCTTTTCACACTGAGGACAACTGAGGGACTAGTATGCAACTATTACAGAAGGTTCAAATGCTCACTGATGCTCCAGAAGGAAAAATAATGCATTAAGAGCCAGGGGTGTAAACTTTTACACAGAATGAAGATGTGTAAAATTTTCTTATTTTGCCTAAATATCATATTTTTTTCATTTGGTACTGCCCTTCTGAAGATATAGAAGATGCGTGCATGTTTCCCAGAAGACAAAATTAGTTAAATTTACCCTGATCTTCAAAAAGTTTTCACCCCCCGGCTCTTAATGCATCGTTTTTCCTTCTGGAGCATCAGTGAGCATTTGAACCTTCTGTAATACTCGCATATGAGTCCTTCAGTTGTCCTCTGTGTGAAAAGATGGATCTCAAAATCATACAGTCATTGTTGGAAAGGGTTCAAATACACAAAAATCCTGAAAAAAAAAACAGCAGGCAGCTTAAATGTTCTGGACAAACAAGGGACTCAAACAAACACTAAAAAAAAAAAAAGACAGCTGTGGATCATTCAAGTGCTTGTGTATGTAAATGTTTTTATGTGAAATATCTTGTTCAGGTCAGTACTAAATAAAAAATAAAAAACATGCATTTTGAATGATCCCTCTTATATTGGTAAAATAAATAACATTTTGCAGATTCCGCAAGGTGTATGTAAACTTTTGACCTATGATACCATGATACCTATGATGAGTATGATACTTGAGCTCATACCTGAGGAGGAAAAAGATCTAAAGTTTATTCAGAGACTAAGCAGAAATATGCAATTTGGTGCATTTGCTGATATTTATGTGGTCAAAAAATATATTAAATTCTGATAGCTTGTAATGTGAATTACTGAGATCTTTATAACAGTATAGCATCTAGAAAAAATGCATATATATCGGTTGTCACTCTATATCTTCTAATATGGTTTTGTATAAGATTTTCATTTTTCAAAATGGGATTGATAGGAGGTAAAGGAAATCAGACTCAACTAGTTAATTATTCTACTCAAAAATATTTTGTAACTAGTTAATTTGCATGTACTAATACATGTCTCTGTTTATCTTTCAATAGCTGTAGTCCCTACACGACAGATGTCCTTCGGTCTACCTGCGTCCGGCACAAACATAGCTTACGTGGTACTTGGTGGAAGCTCACTTACTGCTGCGCTTGTTTATGTGTGTATTTTTATGTCTTCTTCCTATTTTAAAATATTTTGAAATTGTTATTATTGTCATTTTTAACAATAACATCCATTTCTCCTTATCTTGTCCTCCTACAGGCTTATAAAACAATAAACTCAGACAGTGCAAGATATAATGAAAGAATTGCTCAACTTGAGGCCAGACCTAAAAGTAAGTGGCTTTTGTTTTATTTTATTCATGTGGTATAGATGTTTTTGAAATACCTGTTTTCATTTTGGCTGTTCAAGATCACTGTTAATCTTTCAGCATCAGTAAAGCGGAAATAATTTACACAGACAGATGGGATTAGATTCCCATTCAGAGTTCTTTTATTCTTGAATTCTTTGAATTGATGAATGCCGTGAGGCAGGGTTAGTCAGGTTTTGCCGCTGTTTTGTTATGTGTATGTTACTGCAGTTCCTCAGGCCTGATCCTCTTTCTGCAGTTACCCGGCAGACACTAAGCTAGCTACATTTAGAGCAGCTTTCACTTGTTTACTTCTCTTGTTTACATGCTGTTAACCACCTTACTTTTTGTTCTCCCATCAGGTGAGGATGGTGAGTATAAATTTAGCTTCTGTCTTAGCAGCATGTCTGTTTTTGTGCATTTGAAAATGTACTCCGTAATCAGTAACCAAACCTGTTGGTTTGGTGATGGTTCTACATTGTCTTGAACAAATCAAGCATCCATGCAGGTTCTTTACAAACTAATCTGACTTATTCTGAGGTATCGGGTTCACTTTAAGCTCCCAATAAATTTCTAATGCTAACTCTAAGAGCTTAAGTTCTTTGAAGTCTAACCTAAATGAATATTTTCTGCTGTCTATTTGTAAATCGTCCTGTTCTCATAATCTCTCTAATGTTGTTCTATTAATGACAGATGGAATTAGCAACACTTAATGCTAACCCTCTTCATTTAGTATAGGAAGACGTTTCCTAAATCTACTTTAACGTCTTAATCACACTTGAGCTTGGATTTTCTGAACATGTTGCCTTTTCTTGAAGTAGTGCTCACTGTATTCCATGTAGGAGCAGTGGCCGAGATGGCCTCAGTAGCAGAAGCAGCTGCGGTTGTGGAAACCACAGCAGCTGAGGTGGTTAATGCAGAGGCTGAACAGACCTCAGAACCTGTGGATGCAACACTGGAGGTTGAGGCAGCAACCGCAATTGTAGAAGCAGTAGCAGCTGATGCTGAGGAACCTACTGAACCTGTTATTGAGGATGTCGCTGCTGAGGCTGCTGCTCCCATTGCTGAAACAACCGGTGAGGCGTCTTCTGCTGATAAAGCAGCCTGAATCCCCAGCAGTCTAGATATGTGATTCGTCCCATCCCATCTTGGAACGCTCCATTTGTAGTTGTAGAGACTCCCATTTTTGTGCTTCTTTTAACTAATTTACTGTGTCTTCTGAACAGAATCCCCAAGTGAGGAGGAGGAGAGGTTGAGGATGTCCAAAAATAAGTTTTGAAGATTTAAACAAACATGTCAATTCCGAAGTTCTGTTTTATTATTCCAGCCTGTGTTATTACACCTTTTTTTTTTTTTTTTAAATCTCTCCTCCTTCACCCCAAGTGCATGTGCCTGCTGTAATACTTGTTGCTGTGTACCTGCATTATAACATTTGTCTCATATGTGTGCAGGAAGGCATTTTTCTTAAATAACTTAATATTGACAATGATGTTTCTTGACAACATGCTAACATTTTATGGATATGACCCAGGGTTGTGCGTCATTCTGAACTGAATCGAAAATATGTTTTAAATTCTAAGTCAGTTTTTAGATTTCAGTTGAATTATGATATTAATTTAAGAAAGGTGAATTAAAATGAACTGAAAGTTGAAGCAATTTGTGCTTATGTAAGTGCAATAACTGTAATTTTAACTAAAAGAAGGTCCATCAAGACAAACTTTAAAGGGGTCATGAATTGACTTTTTTTTATTATTTTGTACTGTTCTCTGAGGTCCACTTATAATGTCATCAAGATTTTTAGATTAAAAAACATCATCATTTAAAAGTAATGGGCTATTTTCTGTCCTGTTTTGACCCCCCAGGCAGTACGTTAAGTAAATAACTAGAAAAATAACAATCATAAAAACTAAAACAAATTAAAATAATATAATAATAATACCAGTTTGCAACATCAAGCAGAATAACCGACTGTTTTATGCAGCTAAAACAACTGGAAATGGCTAACACAGGAACCATTGCACATTAAAGTTAAAAATTAAAAACAAACAAAACAAACAAAAAGTGGATACATTATACCATTATATTATGGTATATAGCGCCAGATCATAACATAAATCAACAGCCTTATGTTACTTATCTTATTTACACAGCGGCATGTCATTTCTGTCTCTACATGAATTGATTTTATACAACAGTTCGATAAACAAGAAGTTAATTTAAAGAGACTTACGTCTTAGACAGCATATTTCCTGTTTTTGCTCAATTTCGCCAACGAAAGTCATTCCAAACACAGCCACGGCAGTTTTTTTTTGTCTCTGAGCAACATGAAGGTGTTTGATTCCTGAATAAATCGACCGTTTAAATGATTCAGTTCAATCCCAATGACTCACTTAACAGTGACTGGCTGCCACCTACTGGCGGGTTTAATTTTACATTTATTTTTACATAAATTTTTTTCATTTTTTTAAATAATTTCAAATGTTTAAAATATCTAAACATTATTTTATGCATTTGTAACTGCAGGTTAAAGCATTCCATGTCCCTCTGACCTGCATTAAATACATCTAAATGCCACTTCAGATGCAGCTTCTGTGTTTCCTCTGCATTGCAAAGATGAATTTTGCTGATACTGATTTCATTTGCTTGGTAACATGCCAAATGTCTTATTATTCTAATTGACTGGTTAAATGTAAGAATTTGACTCAAAAGATGCTGCACACTTTTAGAAAACATGAATTTA
Source organism: Labeo calbasu (assembly GCA_019740295.1). NCBI lineage: Eukaryota > Metazoa > Chordata > Actinopteri > Cypriniformes > Cyprinidae > Labeo > Labeo calbasu. The sequence continues at coordinate 43,857 of JAHKKF010535027.1, read as the reverse complement.
TAAAGATAAAAATGTTCATAAAGGGTAAAAACCAATTTAAACTTACTGGAAAAGAGTCATTTCTATCACTGCTATCACTGCAAATTCAGGAGTCAGCTTAAGATCCTTAAGATACCAGCACACTCAGCAAAATATCGTGTAATGATCATTATCGTTAAAATTCCCAGAAAATATTGAGATATCATCAATATACCCCAGGGAAACCCAGTGAAGAAGAACACTTCAGTGACTGTTGTTGAGGGTGGACAATTTTTTTTTTTTTAATTCCGAATTTTGCCCAACCCTGATGCTTACAACAAAATGTGTCTTACCTGATTTTGGAGGTACCTTTGTACACATGCATTCCAAGCCACTGTGGCCTTATAAGCAACTCTTCCATCAAGGAAGATCTTTTTCCATTGTGCCTTTTTTTTTTAATTAGCTTAAATATCTCTTAAAATGTGAACTATCATAAGGAAACTTAATTCCATTGTCACTTACATGTTATAATAATGACACTGGAGACATTTCCTCTTAATCTTAATGCTGTTTTTTGAATTTAGGCTTAACCAACTGTTAATTGCAGTTTTTAAAACTGACAAAACATTTGTTTTTCTTAAATAAAGTCATTAAAATATTCTTTTTGAGTCTGAATTCAGTGCCATTTTCATTGATCCCTTAACATCACAAACTGTAAATGAAATTAAATACAAAACAAATTGTCAAAGTGTATTTACATTACATTTTGTATTTCTGTCTATTGTGTACCTTTGTAGAATAGCTGATGATTCCTGTGTTGTTTCCGTCAGGATGCTTTGTTTAGTTTTAATCATCTGCTTTAAATGTTTCCACATTCCTGTAAATACAGATTAAACCCTGCTTCCTTATGTTGCATCCTGGCTGTTGCTCTTCAAGTCCATTTTAGTTTGCATACTGGCTTGATTATGATGATTTTAGGCATCTCTTACAGTTAATCTGAGTAAATCTCTCCAATGTGTGTTTGTTGTTTCCTCACTAATCTTAGAGGGTTATGCCACTTATGGTGGCTTAAGGAGATTTCTTTTAAGATGTCAAGATATTTCCATGCAATGTCATCTGTGCGCTCATCACCAAATTGCACTCGGCTGCCCCCTACTGCTCTGTGTCAATCCAATTAGTGTAGATAAATAACCATACATTTCTAACAAAAGTCAGGGACATGATATTTAGATATAAATCTCCTTTAAATCCAAAGGCAAGGTTCTCAGAAATGGATGGAAAAGGAAGTTCTAATGAGCTTGACTTAGCACAGCTTTGTGAAGGAAGTTTTTCAACCCGCTATGTTGGGACGTGTAATGTAATTTACACCAATATAATCTAAATATACAGTAACACTCACTAACTGATGTTATTGGTTCTCCAAGTGGGATAGAAAATGTCCATTGATTCTAGAATCATTGATTCTATTTACCTTTATGTTTCTGTAATGAACTAATCTTGTTGCAGTTATCCCAATGTCTGACCTACTGAGCACTGTGAAAATCCTGGCTGGATCTACAGTGGAGATTGCAGCTGCTTCAGTTGGTGATCAGCATCTGGTGACTGCAGTGAGGTTGGCTGAGGAAAACAATTCTGTTGAGACCCTCAATGGCCTGGAGGTTGTTGATGTTAAAGCAGAGATCTCAGCACCTGAGGAGGCTGTGGTTGAGGAGCTCGTGATAGACAGATCGGATCTGAAAACAGGAGAAGAACTGAAGGAACTGGCTTCTGGAGTTAATGCCATAGAAGAATTTACTATTGTGGTGGATGACCATGTTAAGTCTGAGTCAGACAGCGCTATTGTCCATGAAGTTTATGTTGAAAGCCTTGCTTCATCAGAGAAGGTGGAGAACATTTTGGAATTGGAAGAGTCAACGAGCCCTGTGGTGATGCTGTCAGAAGATGACACCATCTCTGGAGCTACAGAGGTGATGTCAGATACAGTTGAGGCATTAGGTCAGAAGATGGAAGATGATAAAGCAATGTGTCATGAGCCAACTGGCACAGAAACAGAACATGCAGATCTCACATCACTGCCAGCAGACCTGGAGGAATCGTTACAGGCTACAGACGCAACAGAGACTGCAGAAGTTGTTGTGGAAACAATGCAGGATGCTGTGGAGGAAGCTAAACCTGTTGAGGTATCAGATGAAGGTATGGCATTGTATAAGTAATAGTTCACCCAAAAAAGAAATGATAGTTCATATAATAATATTTTTTTATTGGACTTCAGTTTAAGACATTCAGTCATCATGTTTACTTCTTTTTCCACAGCTGTTGAAAGTGGAAATGTTACAATGCCCATGGCACAATGTGCTACATCTGAGACACTGAAAACAAGTGAAACCAAAAGAATGCACTGATGTTAACATATAGTGATGCTGTTACAGTCATAAAAAAGGACCTCTGAATTACTTTTTGTTTTCAAATGAATCTCAAATTTAGTGAATGACTATGGTCTCCTTCATTTTATTAATTGTAATTCATTAGGTTATTATTCAGTAACAAAAACTGATTAATTAAATTTAAATTGACAGTGTGCTATTACACTATTTGTAAAATGTGTCTTTGCTTCAAGAATTTCATGAATTGTTTAGGAAATTAGACCAACTGTGTTTTTTTTTTAAATAAATATGTTTTGGGAGGCGAGGGTCTGACACATAATAAATATATTTTTTAATTATAATTTTGTTGTTGTTTGTTTGTTTTGTTATTATTGTGTTGTAACTGTGAAACGTCTTGTAAGCTGGCTAACTTACTTTAACAACTTCCCTTATAAAAATTAACAATGGTTTTAATATAAAAAAAGAGTCGTTTCTATAGTACTATAGTTAAACCATGGTAATCACAAATTAACTATGCATTAACCATAGTTTAACCATGATATTTGTATAACTGTGTTTATACACTTTTTTCTATAATTAAACCATGGTTAGTTTTTCGGATGTCCCATATTGTGGTCTGCGCTACTTGCAGCGCTTTTCTGTATTTGGTTGTGATGTGAGTATTTCCAGTCCGTTTCTGTATTTTAAATATTTGCATCACATGTGCATCACAAATTGATTAAGATGTTTCTCTTAAGTTGCATGTGTGATTTCTAATTCAAAAGTAAATATAATTTAGTTGGTTTTATTTTAACACTGGTTAATGCATGAACAAACATAATAAAAACTCAGTTTTATGCAGTTTTTATAAACCTATGAATCAGTTATCGAAAGCAAATATCTGATCATATAATCATTAAACCACAAATCACAAACCATATCATTCTTATTATGGCTATTAGAGAAACAATAAACTTCTTGTGTTGTTTACATAATGTACACATAATAGTTTAACTGACTATAAAATCCACTGTAAAATAGTTTTCAGACCTCATTTTATTTTACATTTCCTGGTAGAATCAGAATTTCATCACATGTGAAATTAAATAAAAATACATACATAATACTTCATTTTTCTTCATAAAAGAATTTGACATTGATTTTATAAACCTTTTCATAAACCTATGAACCATTTATCGAAAGCAAATATCTGACAATAGCCATTTCATTGTTATTATGGCTATAGTGAAACAATAAACCTGTTGTGTTGTTTCTCATAAAGTACATTACTGACTATAAAATCCAAAATAGTTTTCAGGCCTCATTTTATTCTTTTCTTTTTCTACATAAAAGTATTTGTGTTTGACGTGTTTTCAGAGGAGTTGCGTATTAATGTATTAAATTATATCAAACGTCAAACAGCAGAGGGCGCTACATATATGTGCATGCGTTTTCCGTTACACATGACAAACACCTAGGATAACCAAGAAAGGCATTATTTGTGCAATAAATCACAACATAAATATTAATATGGTTACAGAATTGTTACCAGTTATGTATGGTATCAGTTCTCAGTTACTTTAACTTTTACTTTCGTTTTCCCAATCTAAATGTGAATTTGTACTAGTTTTGATAAAATGTTTAATTCAGGGGTTTTAATAAAGGGGTTTTGGGGCTCAGCACTGGAGTTTTATTATAGCAATGTAAAGATATTATATTGTCATGGAAATGATGCAGGATGAAGATTAAACTGAAGCTTAACTATCTCTCAGTTTTCAAATTCAGTTGAAAAGTTCTTTATTGGCATAATTGCATTATACACAAAACAAGGAATATAAATATATGACATAACAATGACAAATGATAATAAAATAGTATTAAAATAAGATGCTAAATAATGAATAAAACTAATTTAATTTAATATTAATATATAATAATATAATATAATATAATATAATATAATATAATATAATATAATATAATATAATATAAATATTTTAAACAACTGTTTATATCAAGGCAATCGCTGGTTTCTGAGGGCGTGCTGCTCTCTCTCTCTTTCTCTCTCTGTTTTTTTTCTCTCTCTCGCTCTCGTTGTCATTCTACTACATCATGACTGTGACCTGGATCTACTGTCTGCAAACACAACCCCTCTATGTCCTCTCTGCGCGATCATTGTAGGGGACTGGGTTGACTTGGACTAGTGGTTAGTGTTAGCGGCCCATCAGTCAGTGTAGTTCAGTGTGTCGCTTTAGACCCGTATATGTGTGTATGTGATGATCAGGTGTGTTAGCGCTTAGCCGCTAACGGCCACAGTCTGACGGACTCTCACAACAGAAACCAAACTCTCAGTGTTTCTTATGTCTGTGTAAACCAAACAAGCACAGAGTGTGGGTTTCATTTGGAAATTCAGCTTTTCAAGGTAAGAAATCTACTTTTATGTATTCCATACCCCGAAGAAGCATTAGCAGGGACTATGCGGTTATATTAGCTTAGCTCTGTGTAACGAAGCTAATGAGGGGCTTCACGGTGCATTTTTAGTTTCGCTTTAGAGTATAGAGTAAGTTCAATATGTAGACACGTGTTTTATCGTTTATATGTTTAGAAGTGTCTATATTTGATGTGTTGTGTGCTCCTCTGTGTCGTGTTTGCTGGCTGGCTAAGCTAAATGCTAACAGAGAGTTGACAACTATATGCATTTACGATTCGTTGTCTATATCTCCATTTTTCCTATTAACATCGAGCTGTTATGGAAGTAAAGTGGTTAAAAATCAAACTAGGTTTTGTGTCTATTTAGCTTTGAAATGTATCACTGGTTTGGTACTATTGCATTCATTTCAGGAATGCTTCACCGTTCACAAGGTTTATGCTCGAAAAAAGCTGTTTTTTTCCCTTTAAAGAGGACAGGAATACTTAAAATGATGGTTTCCCTTTTAAGGAACCGAGATAACATTGGTGTGTGGTATTTCCTTCAGTGTTTATGTTGTAACGCCCACTTATTTGGAGAGAGTACAGCAGGATTAGGGCTTTGTTGTAGTCACTGGTGTAAACAGTGATTTTACACGCACTTTAACGGTACATGTCAGGATTGTATATGCTGACATGTAACTGTTACAGCGAAGAGCACACCTTTGACAATATCCCATATACAAGGCATTACTTTAGTGTTGAAATCATGCCACAGACTTTTTTTTTCATAGGGGTTGATCAATTCCCTTGGCAAGGCATGATGTTAGTCTGTTAAAGCCAGGGGTTTTTAAACTGGGGGTTGTGGACCCCCAGGGTGCTGCAGAAGAATGCTGGGGGTCTATAGAAATGTTTACATAAAATATGTAAATAAATAAATACTAAAAATCAATAGGCTTATAAAAAAATAGATTAAAATAAATGAGCAAATAAATGACAAATCAGTACAGTACTGTGATGAATAGAAAAACTAAAATTAAATAATCAAAAATTAGATTAAAATGTAAATAAAAAATAGATTAAGATAAATGAGTAAATAAATTAATAAATAAATATATGATGAATAGGATTAAGGTAACGATGCAACTTAATAAAAACTAAATATTTAATAATGTTTTAGAGATACTTTTAATACACATTTTTCACATTATGAATAATTTTTATACAAAGATATTGATGCCTTTTCAAAATTTTGGATGGATGTCCTTTGCACAAGCCTGATCATGTTAGTGGCATTTAAAAGATTGAAAACCACTGATTTAGACTGCTGGACTTGGAGGGAAGTGCTGAAGTCAACAGCAGCAGACTTTGATCTACCTAATCAGCAGCTGCTGATTTCAACCGATAAGGTCTGTAAAAGGTGCAGGTCCTTGAATAGATTTCTTCACTCCATTAGGAATTACATCTCCAACATGTCTGCTTCCATATCACAGTATGATAATTAGTGTTCTTAGAGTAGTGAAAACTTATTGAGGCAAATGTGCATGTATGGACAGGTCAAAGACAGGAGATATTAATTCATATGAGGCATGTTTGTCTGTGGTGGATTATGTCCCATATGCAGACGTTGCAGACTGAATCCTCATGAGTAGGGTGAGTTAATGTTAATGCTTTAATTTAATTCATTTAATTTTAATTAATGAATAATTTTTTCTGCAATCCATATCTCAGTGTTCCACTAAACTGACTTGGACTTTATCATAGGATGATGTTTAAATGCAAATAGGCACAGCATATTACAAATCATGTTGTCATGGAAGCAACTAGAATAATAAACTCATAAATAGTAACTAAAATTGATTTTTTTCACATGCTCTGAGAAGACCAGGATTGTGTGACAAGAAAGTAAACTGAGTAAACATTTGGATTTTGTGTTGACTTAATTATAACTGAATCAAACTGGGTTTCCCTGCTTTTCCAGATGCTCCAATATCAGTAAGGTGTGGTTCAGTGCTCTTTGGAACCAGAATTATTAAATGCAAAGCCTTTGCTTCCTTGGAGTTGTCATTGGCCTGGTTAGATTGTTTTACAGCTGTGTAACAAATTATTAAATCTACAGCAGTTCTTTAGCAAATTATGTTGTAAAACAATAAAGTGTGAAAGTCCATAGGAAATTAATGTTACTTGATTATATAAATTACATTGAGTAATTTATTTGTGAGCTATTATTTTTTATTTGTTATTTTAAATAGCATTTTATCTTGTCACATTGACATTATAATGTTTTGATTGATCAGATGAAAAAAATAAAATTAATCCCACTGTGATGTAAAGCAGTAAAACATTAACATAGTCCAAGGGGTGAATATGTTTAATAATTACAATAGTTTGTACACATCCCTTACCAAATGACTGCAAAGCATTTTGCGCACTGCTGTGGTGGACTGTGGGAGGTAATGTGACCATTCACTGAACATAACCTGCCGTTTTAATTTTTAGTCATCAAATAACCCGCATTTGAATGCAAGAGAATTTGTCTGCTTTGTGAACCAATTTTGCACAAGGTCAGTCAACATTTGGTCTGTGTTTGGCTCAAATATTTGACCCCCACTGACTCATGCCATTTCCCCTGTTTGCCATCTGCACTTTTGTGTGACTCATTATTTATATAGAAAAAGAGACCACCTTTAGTAAGGCTATGTTTTTCTTAGGAGCAGTTTGTTGCTAGTTTTAGTAAACATTAAATGAAGAGTTCAATGAATAAAAATTCTGTCATCGTTTGCTCACCCTTGTGCCATTCTTGAGCTGTATAATTTACACGTGGAATGGGTGAGAGGAGATATTGATCAGAATGTTCATGCTGCACTGTTCAGGAGTTTTCAAGCTCCAAAAACACATTAAAAAGTTCTATAATCTCTTCTGAATCGTTATGACAGTATTGTGTTATATAGAGTTATTCACTCTGCCGCCACTCCCAAATATTATTCAGATTTGTCTATATTCACACTTTTTGTAAAATCCGCACTAGATTTAAAGGGGTCATCGGATGCTATGTTCACTTTTACATGTTGTTTGAACATTATTGTGTGTTGGCAGTGTATGTACAAATCTACCCTATAATGATAAAAATCCACGCAGTGTTTTTTAATTAATCTGTAAAAATAATATTCCCTTTTTCAAATCGAGCCATTCTCAGATGCCTGTCGTTGTGGCATCACACTGACAGAGGCCGCTCCCACGATAGTTGATTGACATGAGCGTCTTACCTCAGATCAGTTGTAACAGTCCAACCTCCATGTTTTGATGCCGGAGCAGGGAT
>JAHKKF010535027.1:0-22783 GCA_019740295.1 Labeo calbasu | reverse complement strand
TTTTTTTTTAGTGAGCTTTTGTTGTTGAGGGTTTGTTTTAACATTTTAATTACTATTTTTTATTAAATAACATACTTCTGAATAACTTTTTAAGGAATATTTAAGTCATAAATAAAAATAGTCCACAATTATCACCCTCATGTTCTTCCAAAAATTATGATACGGAACAACATGAGAAAATTAAGTAGTTTATTTTTGCATTAAATATGCATTTAAATGTATATCTTCAAAGACTAAAAGATGACACTTGTAGTCCAAAACATACCTCCAAACAGCAGGTGTAACGTTTTAAAACAGTTTTTTCAAATTTATAGCAGTTGTTTGAAAGCAGCCTCCTTATATTAAGTTTAAAATGTAGTTATGTATCCATAAGCAAAACACTTTGATTTGTGTCCTGTCTCCAAGGGCAGTTCTGTCTGAATACAGGAAGTAAATGCATGCTGGGTCACCCGTTCTAGAGGACACGGTGTGTATGTGTTTATGACTGGGACTGCCTAAAGATAGCCCCCTTGTGCAGCAACAGACACGCATAGCCAAACATGGGCAGGCTCAGGTTGTAATGGGAGTTCAGTGACGGCTTGGATAGACTGGCACAGGTGCTAGTGGCTCTGGATGTTAACGTCAAAGGGAGCAGGGCTGGAGGTTCTGTCCTATATATGCATGAACTGCTTGTCTGAGATCAGCCTCTCCGCACCTGTTTCTAAATAAGTGTGTCCAAGGAAGTGACTTGTCAGTTAGCAGATGCTTTTATCTGAACTGTCTTAGAGCATGCTAATTGGGCTTTGAGTAGACTGATTGCAGGTATGACACCCCTGGATTTATTTAGGTCCAGAGGCAGAATCTCAAGAAGTGTGCAGTTCGTAGGTTGCACTTTTGTGTTAATAGGTCCTTATGGGATTTACATTAAATGTTCGTTCAAAACCATTAGTGCTGGTTATATTTAGTGATTCGAAACGCTCATTCTCAGAGTGCTCGACTTGTATTGTCTTTGTCACTCCTGTCAAATCTTTGACAGTGATTTGCAGTGACAAAGCGACTGGAAGTCATTCATTTTCAGTGTTAACTTCTCTTTAACTGTCAGGTAGTGTTTTAAAGCTCTGAAGTACCATATTAAAGTGTCAGTCACACAGCTGATTTAGTCTCTATGCTAAGTGGATGCTACTAAAGTAACTTATTCAACCATAACGCCTTTTAAACATCAAAAAAATATATAAATCTATTAGATGAAATCCATTTTCGGTGTACTTTGTTTTTGATTTTTAGCTATCACTAAACCAGTTTTCTCATCATCTGTCCTTAAACACATCACTCATTCTGTGGGGTCTGATTGTGAATTTATTTTTAATTTTTTTAATTTTTTATATTATGATATTATGATATTTTTATATATGATATATTCACTCACTAGCACCCTCTATTGGCTGTTTAGTGTACAGATTGTTAAAACATGAGTTTACCATGTGTACCAACAATTCAGTTTATGTGGCATTATTTTACGTTTAGTTATTTAGCAAGCATTCATTAAATTGATCAAAAGTAACAGACATTTTAACACAAATTACATTTTAAAGTGGAAAAGTTATTTTACAATAATATTGTAATAGTTCCCAATATTACTGTTTTACTGTATCCTTAAAAAGATTGTTTTTTTTGTGGTCTGTCTGTTGCAGTGGAAGCATCAGTTCATGGCTCTGTGCAATGCTCTGATAAAACCATTGAGGCTGCTGAAGCTCTTCTGCACATGGACTCTCCCTCCAGCTTGCGTGGAGACCGAAGCCCAGGTGAGCATTGCTGTCTCACTTTTAGCTTTCACATCACAAGACACTTTTGATAGCCACACTTTGGGGAAAACTTAGTTTTTTTTTCTTCTTCTTGTTGTGTAGAGGTATTTGTGCCTCCATGTGTCAACACTTCAGAATTCCTGCATGCTGCCATGCGACCTGATGTGCTGACAGAAACAGTGGTGGAGGTCAGCACAGAGGATTCAGAGCCCATGGAGGTGGTTACCGTTCTTCAGGAGCCTGAGATGCTGGAGACGGAACCCACCAAAAGAAGAAAATGTGAGAACATGAACACTGTCAAAGGCAATATTCAGATTATTATTTTTTTTTAGTTAAATTGGATGTCTATGAATATATTCTGTTAACTTTATTATTATTAGTTATTATATATATTTTTAGATTAAACTTTTAATTATTGTTTGTTTTATCTTTTCAGCTGGGCGAAAACCTAAACCCCATCACATTTCAAACGGTTCTCCAGACCTGGGCATCAAGAAGAAGTCTAGAGAAGGGAAAGGTATGTCTCATACATTCAGTGTTATTTGCATGATGTGCTTAATCAACTGGTGAAAAAAACATCTGGGTCATGTTTAACTTGAAAATAAAAAAGAAACCGTATTGTACTGTAATCCAATCTTTCTTTATGATGTATTGTTGTACATTCAATACTTTATATAGTATACATTGTAAAAAACAAACAAAAAAAAAAACAAAAAAGCTTCAGCACTAGCCTGTTCTATTTTTCTATTCTGTCTGTTTTCTTTTTATTATATAATTAAAAATTTTATCATAGCACTTACATATCATTGCTCTTTTGTTGATAGCTTCCATTGTCCTCATTTGTAAGTCACTTTGGATAAAAGTGTCTGCTAAATGACTAAATGTAACTGTACTGAATTTTAGGTGATTTGTCAGTACTTTAGAAAGTAATGAACATGTACTATATATTATGATTTTACTGTCATGCAAAAATTTGGGGTTAAGTTTTTTTTTTTGAAAAATTGTTTTATTCAGAAAAAATTTAATTGGTCAAAAGTGACAGTAAAGATGTATATATTCTACCAAATATATTCGGTTTCAAATAAATGCTGCACTTTTATTTTAAAAAAAGAAGTTTTTTTTACAGTAAGACTTTTAAAATGTTTTTTTAAAGTCTCTTCTGCTCACCAAGCCTGTATTTATTTAATTCAAAGTACAGCAAAAACAGTGAAATTTGTAATTTTTTTTTTTTTTTTTTTTTTTAACTTTTTAAGAAAATCAGAATGCGACACTAAATACTACAGTAATGATGCTGAAAATGTAGCTTTGATCGCAGAAATAAATTACATCTTAAAATGTATTCAAATAGAAAGCAGTTATTTTAAATAGTAAAACATATTTTACAATATTAATGCTTTTGCTGTATTTTGGATAAAAAAAAAATGCAGGCTTGGTGAGCATAAAACATAAAAATAACGTAAACATTTAAAAAAAAAAATCCCCTTAAAAAAATCAGCATTTATTTGATTCAGTATACAACAAAAGTTGACATGTTCTTAACAGGATTTGTGACATCCATGGCAGTATTATTAATTTTTCAGTGGCTGTTTGTTTGCAAGTATTAATCAGATTATGTTGAACTTTTGTGATATGCGTTTTCTTACAGGAAGTACATACCTGTGGGAGTTCCTGTTGGACTTGCTGCAGGATAAGAACACCTGCCCCAGATACATTAAGTGGACACAGAGGGAGAAAGGCATCTTCAAGCTGGTGGACTCTAAAGCTGTGTCAAAGCTCTGGGGCAAACACAAGAACAAACCAGACATGAACTACGAAACCATGGGCAGGGCGCTCAGGTGAGGAGCTTGTGTTTGCAAACACCTTAAGATATATTAAGATTACTTTTTCCAACACATTTTGCATGTTTTGAATGCCATATTAACCGGTTGCAATTGTTATCTATAAAAAAAAGTGAAAGTGATATGACCTGTGGCCAAGTATGTTGTCACATACTAGGAATTTCTTAACTAGAACTATCTGTTCTAACATTGTATTTATCTTTGTTTCTCTCAGGTATTACTATCAGAGAGGCATCTTGGCTAAAGTTGAAGGTCAGAGGTTGGTATATCAGTTTAAGGAAATGCCTAAAGACATTGTCGTTATCGATGACGATAAGTGCGACCCTGGCGATGACGTAATCGGAGAGAAGACCTACGAGCGTGTTCCTCCCTCATCTGACACTCTATTGGCAACTGACCTCTCCAAAACCCCTGCCATCTTGAGAGGGGGTGGTAGGACTGTGGTCCATCCAGGCTCCCCAAAAGCTAAAGCTGCGCTCACTGCAACTCCTGTTCAGCGCATTGTAACCGTCTCTGCGTCAACGGATCCATCACAGCCGTCCCATGCCACCATTATCCCAAATGCCAATGCACCCAGGTAACTATTCTTAAATTTGAGTTTCTAAATAAATTCTGTATGTTTTTCGACATTGTCTTAAAACAAAAAATCTTGTGTCCAGGACTGTGCGGGTTGCAATGCAAGTGCCGGTCGTCATGACTAACTCCTTGGGACAGAAGATCTCCACTGTGGCCGTGCAGTCAGCGAACCCTTCGCTCCTCACTACAGCGCCTACCAACGCCGGCTCAGGGGCCGGTGCGAACGCACCCAAAGTCCTAATCCAGACCATGCCAACGATGGTTCCCGCCACAGCCGAGAACGGCGACAAGATCACAGTCCAGCTCGCCAAGATAATCACCATCCCCGCGACCCAGCTCACGCAGTGCCAGCTACAGGCCAAACCGGGCACCCCAACGGGCATCAATCTGATGGGCACACCCCTCGCCGTCCGAGCCCTTACGCCCGTGTCTGTGGGGCCGGGGACGCAGGTGGTCAGATTGGCCGTTCCGGCCCAGCAGAGTCCTGCTCAAGCGAAGACGCAGGTCCCTGTTTCAATCCAGACGCAAACTCAAATCCCAATCTCCGTTCAGACGGCATCTACTCCAGTTCAAATCCAGATTCAACAGAGCCAGCTTTCTCCAAAAGCAAAAATCGTTCAAACCTCAGAGTCCAAACCTGATAGCACTTCGGCAGAACAGCGTGAGCAGGACAATCCCACACAGGAAGCAGCAGCAGTGGTGCTGGTAGAGGAACGTTCAAATCCACAGTCTGAAGCAGAGAGCTGAAAAGTGATGCCTTTTGTCAGTCATGAACAATAAACTTACATTTCCCAGATACTATTCAGTCACATTCTGGGAGTACAAACTGGAGATTTGTTGACTTGTACAGTTTCAGAGTTCAAGTGTGGTATCATTTTATATGTCAAAAAGGAAAAAAAATCAGGCAAACACCAACTCACATCATGTGGATTAAATCTGGATGTCCGTCATTTCAATTATGTGGTTTAAGGGACCAATGTAAAGAACACTACAGTTCTCTGTATTATCATTATTTTTTTTTTTAACCTAACTTTGACACTAATAACAGCTAAGCAGAACACTAAGGAGTGAGTAGTTGAAGTAGTCAAGTATGTGAACTTTTGAGGGAGGATAAATTCAACTTTTTATAACTTGTATAAAGAGTTTTTTTTTTTCTTTAACATTTAAATTGCAAGGAAAAACCAGCAGTTTCTTTTGACGATCACTGTGAGCGCACGCTTCTGCCCGTGTTTCACAGGAACGTGTCGATTCTTCTCCCTCCTCCTCTACTAAGGGAAGAAGTGGACTTTGTATATATGAATTATACAGTTTACTGAATTTATAAACAATGCAGCCTTAGAACAGTTTTGTTTTTGTTGTTATTCTTTTAAGTCAAGCGTATTAAGCTTTTGTGTTAAGCTCATGTTTTGTTGTTTTTTGTCCCTCACACGTTGTACCAAACACAGTATTATTGGCAAACAAACTGCAAAACATTTTTGCATTCTCGTCTCAATCTTCCAGATAAAAAAACAGTAATGTTTAGGTGTAAGTAAATCTGGATCCAAATCCTTGAACGATGCCAGTTTTTCAACACTGAAATGAATGAATTCAAAAAAGGTCAATGAGCAGCATGCATCCTCACTTCAAATACAACTGTTGCGCATTTTTCTTTTGCTTTTTATTAGTCCTTAAAGAGGGAGAACAACATGTTTGTGTTCAGAATAATCTAGTTTGTATATTCAACATTTGAAGTATATTCTATTTTGTTGTACTCTTGTTTCAAAGTGTACTCAAGTAGATTTTACTCAAATACAAAAAAATATTCCTGAATTTGAGTGGTGGTGTTTTTCATCTTTGTCAGCTGCAGAGCTGGTTGTTTGTTGCGTCTTCGGTCGCTATTTCAGGATCACTGACAAATGACAGCTTTGAAAGATGGGCATTATTCTGTAAATGAACCAGTTAAGAATAATTTGAAACAACAACAAAACAACTCCATCTGATATTTACAGAACAGAAATAGGATAATGTTTGGTACCCACAAAAAAAAAACAAACAAAAAAAAAAACTAATTCTTAATATGCCAAACTGAGTGACAAATTTAAAACAAGAAAATTATAAAAACAGACAGAAGCAATAACTGCACAGTAAAATCAGACTGCCAGAAAACCAAACCACAGACGAAAAACGACCAGATCCAGTGAACGCAGCCTAAAGCCAGACAGTCCCTGCAACCCAAAGAAGGCAAGTTTGGCACCAACTGCACTGAAAATGAGGTAGAAACACTTCACTTCATACACTAACGCAAATTCTTTTATTCTTAAGAAAAAAAATCTCTTTAACTGACATTCTTATATCCACCTTTTTCCTGAGTAACCGATGAGCGTCGCCATGATGGATTCTAAATACCATTTGGATGCTTTCGTGTTCCGGTCTCTATAGAAATCCAAGTTAAGACGAGGTTTAAAAAGAAAGATCGACTGAATTTAAACTTTTTCAATATAAATAATTATAGAGATGTGCGCAGATTTAACATTGTATTATCGGCTCGGGAAAAAAACGTTAATTTGACTAGAAGCACCAGAGACCGAAATGAAAAGAAACCTCCAGTCAGGCGAGACTTAAAAACGGTGGATTTTAACTTAAGAAAAAAAATAATTATAAGTAAGTTATAAATTCAGCCACGAGGGGGAAGTGTGCTTACTAGATTTGTTTGTGGTTGTTGGGTGATATAGTGAGAAACGTGACCTATCCACACAGACTACATCTCTACATCTCTTAAAACACGTCAAGACATCCTGTTTAGGCTTGACTCTGGGTTATTATAGTTGACTAAAACGAAACCCATTTAAACTATCATCATTACTTAAGAAGAAAAATGTAATAAATTTAACGTTAAATAAATTAAAAAATGTGTAAAAGATGTATACAATAATTTAGTTGCCAAGAAGGGATTGGGTTGCATCTTCTGTCTGTAGTGGCCTTTACACATATACAAAAAAAGAAAGAAGAAGAAAAAAAAAAAAAGATAATTAGCTCATAACATTGTTTAACCCTACAGGAAGTAATAATGCATGACTATGAAATTATAAGCTGTCTGCAATTGATTATGTAGACTCTGGTGAAACTAGCTGTGAAATGGCCATTTTGAGGATGTTCCACAAAGGAAATGATTCATTAATAAATAAGTGAAGTGAAAAAACAATGTGACAATGTTTTTACTAATGCAAGTGTATGCAGAATATGACACCTTCCCAAACATACTTTTATTTTCAACAAAATGAAAACACTACAATGCAATATAGTTTTATTTGTGCACGCTGTCATATTACCAACAAGGCAAAAAACAAAAAAAGGTTTCCAGCATGATTTTATTTGAGTCATATATTATGAATAAAAAAATTACATTTTGCTTTTAAACCTACATTCTCAAAGTCGCGAGCATACAAGAGCTTAAAGAAACAATATCACACAAAATTGAGTATTTTGTTATCATTTACTCACTCTCATGTCTTTCCAAACTTTAATGACTTTCTTCAGTGGAACACAAAGGGATAAATTAAATGTGAAAATGAATGAAAAGTGTCCATTCGCAGGATTACATTTAGATTCGCTCACACTGCAGCGGATTGCATTTATTGCGTTATTTTATGCAGCATTAACCAATGAAACGCGTTTATGTTAAATTTAGGAATGCATTGGCCAATCAGAGGCGCTTAGATTAATCAGCGTTGAAAAGGACGGAGCTGTGTCGATTGTGCGCGCTCGCGAATTCCCTCATAGACAACACGGTCCAGATACGATGTAAATAAAATATAAATATTGTAGTTTCAGTGATTATAACGGGAGTTTTTGTACAACTTGTGCTAGACTTGGCTGTCATGGACCGACATCTTTGTCTATGAACCGAGAATGTGACGTGCCCAAAACGAAACAAAAAGAAACAGTTTTCCATATCGATATTATTAATCATTATTACAAAATAAAGAGCAATAATCTACAATAAAGATTTTTGTCATAATTTTTCAGCCCTATGAGCCCTTGTTTTTATTTTTACATGTATAATTTAGTTACAATTTTGAACTATTGTTGTTGACAAGTATTTGACAATAAATACAACGTTTTTATGGTTTAATGACCTCACAAATGTAAAAAAATACTGCTGGAAGTCAATTCCAGGGGGCAAATATTTCCCCTTAATGGAAGAGTTCATTTCTGACCCTGGTATGATTATATTTCAAGTCTTTTGAAGCCATACTATAGCTTTGTGTGAGAAACAGTTCTGTTGATTTCCTGAAAATCATTGCTCTTAATTTCACTAATGCCAAACCTGCTGTGACAAGTCTTCAGGCAACACTTAAGTTTGCAGTTTGAAAATTTTATTGTGCTGTACTGTCTCTAGCAATCGAAAATACATCTGCTTTTATGTTCTACAGCACAAAGAAAATTAAACAGAGGTGAGTGAATGGAGACAGTATTTTCACTTTTACGTTCCTTCAAGAATATACAGACTGAATCGTTAATTAGTCATGAACAAAAATATGTAGAAATGCTGTGCCAACACAAGTCTCGACTTGTGATAAATGTCTTGCGAAATAACAAGCACGTTTGTAATTATTGGGAAACAAGCGTCGGATCCTTGAAGCTGAAGTCACAGACGAGGGATAGGTGATCTGAAGGGTAGTTATAGGAAGGAAGCCTATTGGGTCCAATTTGTTCAGCTGTAGGAAAATCCAGAACTGCATTAACATCAAACGCTCTGTGTGAATACCACACGTAATCCAACGTGTGGCAGCTCTCGCCACTGGGCCTGATCTTCCATGTTGTGTACGGAGGCTCGTTTTTCCCATCCGTACTCAAATGCTTATACGCGCTGTCCAATCCCAGATTAGATGTTGCGAATTTTCTATAGACGTCTTCTGATGGCTCTGCATTGAAATCGCCACATACAATCAGGGGAATGTCGGTATCTGTTTGTTCTTCCGTTTCGACTCTCTGTGCAACATTTCGTAGGTTTCGTAGCAGATCAGAACCCTGTGCGCTGCGAAGGACCTCCCAACCGCTCCGTGCTTTCAGATGAGTTACCGCGACACAAAACGCCCGTTCTGTTGCTCGGCAGCGTAGAGCGGCGATGATTGCCACCTGATTGGTCTTCAGCATCATGGCGGACAGTCGTAGGTGTGTTGTGTTTATTGACTGGAAGCGTTTGTGATTGAAGAACAAAGCACAGCCGTCTGGGCCGTTGTTGTTCTCCACATCCAGACATGGAGACCACGGTTTGGGGCAGAAACTGCTCTGGTAGCCCAAACTTGCCAGGATGGGCTGAAACATGTCAAAGTAGTGATCAACTTCCTGTAGGCAAATGATGTCAGGGTTGTAGGTAAGGATCTCCTGCAGGATCAAATACTTCCTTTCAGCCCAGTTCAGAGCATCCATGGGACACTGTACAAAACTGTCCATGCCTTCACCTAACGCTGCAACAGGACAGAGAAGTTGGAAAAAAATGGTTTAAATAAAAAGTACTGTAAATCATCCCAGCTGAAGAAATTCCAAACATTTACAAATTGTAAAAGTAACGTTTTCTTTTACAGTTTTTTTTTTTTTAAAGTGATCTTTGACTTTTGGGTTTTATTTTAATATCTTTGAAATGTTCTTACAGTTTTATTAGTATTTCTTAAATTAGTTTCAGTGCTGTTAAATCAATCGCGATTAATCACACCCAAAATTATCCCAGCATTTGTGTTATACATAATATATGTGTGTGTACTGTGTATATTTATATGTATATATAAAAAAACCCCACACACACTACCTGTCAAAAGTTTTGAACAGTAAGATTTTTAATGTTTTTTTTTTTTTTAAAGTCTCTTCTTTTTCACCAAGTCTGCATTTATGGGATCCAAAATACAGCGAAAGAAGTAATATTGTAAAATATTTTTAGTATTTAAAATAACTGCTTTCTATTTGAATATATTTTGAAATGTAATTTATTCCTGTGGGAAAGAAATTATAGAAATCAATACTTTTATTTAGCAAGGATGCTTTAAATTGATCAAAAGTGATAATAAAGACATTTATAATGTTACAAAAGATTTATATTTCAGGTAAATGCTGTTCTTCTGAACTTTCTATTCATCATCAAGAAACCTGAAAAAAATTCTACTCAGCTGTTTTCAACATAATAATAATAATAATAATAATAATAATAATAATAATAATAATAATAATACATGTTTTTTGAGCAGCAAATCAGAATATTAGAATGATTTCTGAAGGATCATGTGACTGGAGTAATGATGCTAAAATTCAGCTTTGAAATCACAGGAATAAATTACTTTTTAAAATATATTCAAATAGAAAAGAGTTATTTTGAATAGTAAAAATATTTCACAATACTGCTTTCTTTTGCTGTATTTTGGATCCCATAATACAGCAGACTTCTTAAAAAAATCTTACTGTTCAAAAACTTTTGACAGGTAGTGTATGTGTGTTTTTTTGACTGGTAGTGTACATATTATATATTTAAGAAATATTAAAAAAAAAAAGTGTGTGTGTGTATGATTTTTATTATATACATGTATAAATATGTATTTCATATTTCTTAAATATATACATGTATGTGTATATATTTATATATACACAGCACACACACAAATATTATGTAAACACAAACTTTTGGATAATTTTGGATGCGATTAATCGTAATTAAGTAAACATTACTACTTTACTGTATGTTTGAACATATAAATGCAGTCTTGTTAGGCATTCGACTTTTCAAAAAGTCTTACCAAACTTTTCAGTAATAACATAAGTCATTCAGTGTCATTTCTTTATGAAGATGAAGATTTATACCTTGTGCCAGTACATTCCACTGCATAACTCTGATCGCCTGCCTGGCGTCTCCATGCCCAGTTTGAACGAAAGCTCTCTGGAGCTGGGCTGGTCGGTTTCTCAGAACCTCTCTACATTCCTGCAACAGCTCCAAAGGGTCCGCCGGGGAAAAAGGACCTTGGACCAAAGGACCTTGATCCAGATCCAGATCGTTACCTGGATTATAATTGGAGTCGCACGGGTGAGGGAGAGCAGGTCTGCTGACGGTCTTAGCCAGGGCACTGTAGAGACTGCTAGTGCTGCTGCCCATGGAACATGCTGAGAGAAACAAAACAGCCGTCATGTAAGGATCTCTCTCTTTTTTTTCTTTCAAAAATCTATCACTAACTCTCTTTGAAATACAAAGAAGATGCCTGTCACACTCCTGCAAACAGCTGTTAGTGTGAACACACCTTTACACTAAGCAGTTGTGCTGAACTAAATCAGGTTTTGCCACCTGTTTCCTCTTTACATTCTGTATCTTCTTCGAAGAGGACAAGCAAACACATGGTTAATTCATTTATACTGAGAGCAGCAAGTAAGACCAGCCAGACATGAGTTGTATAGAACGCGTCACACCCAGAGCTGAGAAGCGTTCGTGCATGTAATAGCTCCATTGATCTCAAGGTCTCAGTAACATACAAGTTCACAGGTGTAGACTTCTTCACTTCAAATGAATGTCCTGGTTGGCTACACCAGAGCTTTCTGTAGGTCTGTAGGCTCCTGTTAATCCATCTTGGCCTGGACAACTAAACATGCCTTGATAAACGCCTGGTTAGCTTTGAACTCAAATGCCTCTGAGCTCTATAGATCACCGGTTTTTGCTGCTCACTGTTGCTAAATGAGTTAATTTAATACTGTAATAATGAGTTAATAAGTACTAAAATAACTGCATTCAAATAATTGCACAAAATAATAATTTTAATAATAAAACATACGAATGACAAATACAGCTTTAAAAATTATTTTAATTTTTTTTTTAATTATGATTTTTTTTATTATTTAAATTATTTTAGTTATACACCTAACAGTGCAAATGTAGAAATCTGTTAAAAACGTCATTGCAGAAATTAGATATTAACATAGCTCATTACCTGCTCCATGTATAATAAAATCTTAATTTTATTAAGATACTGATATTACTAGAGTCTTCATTTTATGATGTATATTACTTTGCACAACATACACTACTTATACTTTTTTTTTAATTTAACTGATATCTCTACCGTACGGTTGAGATAACTTTGATAGGGAATGAATCTATCAATAAATCAAGCAATCTTTCTCAGTCTTTCTTTTACATATGAGATATATCCAAGATATTAATTAAGTTAAAGGAATGTTTATTATTGCAAAATAACTCATGAAATAGTTCTCTGCATTTAAATCGAGACTTACCACGGACTGACATCTCAACCGTACGGTAGAGTTTTATAAAAATCATAAATTGAAAAAAAAAAGTGCTTGAGGCTATTTATTAGATATCTACTAATACGAATTTAATGTTAATTTTTTTTTCATTAGCTCCTTTTAAGGGTGAAAGTTAAAGGGTTAATAAACATTTATTTTGCAAGGATGTGTTAAATTGATAAAACATGAGAATAAAGATTGATAGTAAAGATAGTAAAGATATAAATAGAAAAAATAGTAAAAATACTGGATAAATGCTGTTCTTTTTAACTATTTATTTATTAAAGAATCCTAAAAAATGAATCACAGATTCCAAACAATATTAAGCAGCTGAACTGTTTCCAACATTGATAATAAATTAGCGTATTACATGATTTCTGAAGGATTATATGATACTGAAGACTGTAGTAATGGCTAATGAAAATTTACCTTTGCTACCACAGGAATAAATTATATTTAAAAGTAGTATATTAAAATTGCAAACTATTATTTGAAACTGTAATACGAACTGTATTTTTGATCATTCAAAAAAACATTAAAAATCTTACTGATGCCAAAATATTGATTGGAAGCATATATGTCAAAGTACTATGACCACATATATTATATGCGGGTTCGCCTCAAGTCCTCAAAACACAATCTGAGTTAAAACCAAGTGGCACAGATGAACAGCAGAAAGCTAAACATTAAAATTACTTAAACAACTAATAAAACTTACATTTAATAATAGAATTTTAGGAGTTAACTGAATTTATCTTACCAACAATCTCCATGATTTCAGGTGTGGATTTGGAAGCATGTAGTACAGCAATGTGTTTGTCTGCTGTAAGGTTGTGTGAGTGATGTTCAGCAGAAACGCACAACTGGCTGCTTGTGTTAAACTGCTTCTGACAGAATGAGATTACAGACTTGAGACGTCAGGAGACCATATGGACTCACACACATGCCAGGTACACAAGTCAGAAGGGTATCCCAGGGTACATAATGCAAGTTTTTTTTGTGCCTCACATTATACACATTTAGTACGAAAGCAAAATACTGACGTTAACAAAACGCGGTCTTGGCCAACAAATCACACCATTTTTCTTGCAAAAGTGTGATGAATAGCATATGGTGCAATTAGTTTATTTGGCAAATTGGTCTAACTGCGTAAGACAGAATTCAGGAAGTTGTGCAAGATTATAACAGTTAGCAGTTACGTACATTCGCATTAACCTGTAGCAACAGTCACCTAGTTTTGATGACTTGATTCTTTTGATTCTTGACTTCTAAAATGTTTATCATTTAAAATGTCCAACAAAAAGGACCATGGTTAAAAGTTTGAGGTCAGTAAGATTTTTTATGTCTTTCTTTATTTTATTTTATTATTTTTTTTTAAAGAAATGAATACTTTTATTCAGCAAGTACACATTAATTTGATTGAAAGGTGACAGTAAAGACATGTATAATGTTACAAAAGATTAAAAAATAAACAAACAAATAAATAAAAAAAATGCTATGTGAAGTTTTGTATTCATCATAAAGTCCTAAAAAATGCACCAAGAGACTTCTTTCAAAAATCTTACTGACACTAAACTTTTAAATGACATTTTGTTTATTCTGGTTCCCATGGAAAGAAAATTATTATTTACAGGTCTGGAAAAGGCTCAGAAATTAATAAAATATTTAAAAGTCACAAACATCAGCCCACATAGTGAATATTCTTGTAGATGCACAGCCAGAATGGCTGTATTTTTTTTTTTTAAGCAATAACAAATAAGTAGAAATGATGGAAATTTCACTAGTTGAAAGGTGCAGCATTTGCCATGGTAAATGAATATGGTACTATGCATTCAGGATATCAAATTACCATAACACTACAATTTGACACCATCACTCAACCATGGTATTTTTGGAAGTAACGTAAGGGAGTAGCATATCTTTCAGGACTATACTGTGCTAATAAACCTCAGTGCCACTCAACATGAAGTTTGAGGTCATGCTTAAAAGTCACAGATCAAAATAGTATCATACACACAAACAGAATGAGGGGAAGTACAGCAACACTATTATTATAGATTAGACCAACTTGACCCTACTAAAGGGTTAACTTGGCACTGTAAGTAAGAGATCCTCCCTCTATTGGCATGTTGTCATAAATGTAGATATTGGCTTTTATCCCACTCTAGCTTCATTCATGAGATTAATCAGAACTCCTGCAGTTAACCTCACTCCTAGTTAACCTGCTTATCTGTGCAATAAAAGAAGCTGTCACTTGTAAGAGACAGCTGAAGCGGTCATGGGAAATTATGCAAGATAAGATATAACGACATTCCTGTTTCAGAGCACATAAAGTACCTGCCACTGATTTCATAACTTTCATAACATAACAACATAACAATCTGATCATGAAAATACTATGGCTGCATCTAAATATACATATCTCCTTACTATATAGTAGGCAAAAAAGAGTAGTATGTCAGAATTCACAGTATTGATAAAACACCAGAGGAAAGGTACATGGATGACCTACTAATTTCGGTAAGATTCTGAAGTGAGCATCTGACTGACACTTTACTATTCCATGAGGGCACAGGAGAGAAGCTGTGAACGGAAGTGTAGAGACAATGACAACATGATGAATGTAGTACGACTACATTACATTCATACTACACACATTCATAATATACAGACCATACTTTTTAACAGTTGCAAAGTAAGTGCAGATGGAATGTGTGAACTCAACTGGATACCAATCCAGTTACTCAAGACACACAAACTGACCAAATATCCTTAAAAGTTGTTGTAATTAGTACCATTTATTTAAAGAGCAACACATTTGTAAGTTGTACTATTGCTTACATACAACAGCTGTATAAACAATTACATTAATTATGTTTCAGATGATTGTACAGAGACAACTGGACAGTTTGCATATTCTGTCAATGAAAATGCGCCATCATGCAACGTACAGATTAAACACAGATCACACTTTTTAGTAAAGAAAAACTACTCCAAGAGATCTTAATATTAGCACTCTTGGAAATCAGAGAACCACAACTAACTATTGGGCTATATAATAAAATGTATTAATATCTGACAGTTAAGGCCCGTTCACACCAAGTATGATAACTATAACAATAACTATGAATTCAATAACATTCTAACTCTTGAGAATAGGGAATCCATACCACTATAATGAAAATGGCACAGAGGACATCATTTAAATCATAGATGTATACTGTATATGTAGATGCGACATTCAAACGCTCCTTACATGTGCATCCGCCATCTTGGAAAGGTCAACATGTCCTCACTCACTGTAAAAATCAATGAGTTTTCCAAGATGGCAGCTTCTGGTTGTAAAAACCGCTGAGATTTAAATTCTCGTAGAAATGGGAAAATCTGGTTGAGAATGTGTGGGTTTGTGTTTTTATATGTATTAACCAACACGTTATCAATCCCAACTTGTCAGATACTGACGCTTGGTCAGGACCCCTTGACATCACTTTCTGACGCTCAGGGTACCCCTTCAGCAGTACTTTTGGACATGCAGGGTCCTCCATTGCTTTTAGTTGTTTGCTGGATGAAATACGGACAAACCCAGCAACTGGGTCAACTAACCCAACCTTCTGGGTAGTAACCCAAATGCTGGGTCAAAACAGCCCAATCGCTGGATTTGTCCATATTTTACCCAGTGCTGAGTTGTATTTAACCCAGCATTTTTTAGAATGTATATAAATTTACAGTTTAAGAGATATTTTGGAGCATGTAAACCCACCCCTACCCTAACCCTACCCAATTCTGAACAATATAAAATGCAACAGACAAATAAAAGTACAGTGACAGGTATTTATTGCAAGAACTGACCATAAAAAGCAGTATAAAAGTATTACAAACAAGTCACATTGCATTCTAAGTCCTCCGATATCTTTATGCGAACAACAGAGTAAATCATAAGGTTTTAATGATCTCACTCTCGCACATATCACATTCAAAATGATACTTCTGAGGTTGTTTAGCATGATGCAATCTTTTCTTTTATGCAGAAAAAAGTTTATCAGATTTGGAACAACATCATGAGTAAACACCCTGGTGAAAAAAACAGCATATGCTGGTAGGTATGTTTTGATGCTGGGATGCTGGTTTAGGTATGTTTTGATGCTGGTTTATGCTGGTTCTTACCTGGTTTATGCTGGTCCTTTGCTGGTTTATGCTGGTCCTTGACCAGCAACATGACCAGCATAAACCAGCGAAGGACCAGCATAGACCAGCTTAAACCAGCATCAAAACATACCTACCAGCATATGCTGGTTTTTTCACCAGGGCAATGACAGAATTTTCATTTTTGGGTGAACTTTTCCTTTACTTCTTGACTTTAATGGTGAGAATTTTTTGTTACATTGATACAACAGCAGGTGGCGAAAAATGTTTTATGAACCAGTCATTGAATCATTAATACAAACGATTCCGTAAAGTAACGATTTCGTTCGGAAACGGAAACGCCATTGCTGTGTTGCTCAGTGACGCTAACGGTTTATCCTGCCATGGCTTTGTTTGGAACTGGCAATATTGTATCTAAAAGTGTAAGTTATCAGTATTATCTTTCTTGAACTGTTTTATAATATCAGTATCATTGTTAGTCTTGATGTTATAAATACCTGAGGCCTCGTGCTTACGAGAAGGTCATATCTATGTTGATATTTAGAATTAACGTTACATCACGCTCACTTGGTTGATATTGCGCAACGTTTATTGTGTATAATAAAACAATCGTACGCTTAGGACAAAATGTTCACATCGAAGCGTCACTAACTTTCTCGTTTATTATTCGTAGTAGGCTTGAATTTAAACTGATGTATTGTTTCTTGAATGCTGCTATGTTTCTGCGCTTGATACGTTTATCAACAAGTTAACGGAGTTGGAATGCATTAGAGTATCTTTCTTAAACAGAGACCGTCACAAGAGCTAGTGGAGAACATGCAGCACTTGTGATACAAGAACTTATCCTAGGTTACCATTCATGGGGGTAGTTTGAACAGTGTGAAATCAATAACGTGCGCTGCCCCGACCGATCATCGATGAAACAGAAGAAAACAAATACAGAGAAGACATAAAGGGCGACAGAGCGTATACGTTAAAGGTAAGGGTGGCTATGCGTAGCCGATCCTGTCACTCACCAGATTGGCTTCGAATACTGAATATTCCTCTTGTAGCTCGATTATTGCGTTTATCGATGCGATCTGCCTCCTTTTGGAAACATACGTGTCCTCCGCAAGCGTACTGCACAAGAACAGCTGTAAACCAAAGCAAGGTCATAGGACCAGTGATTCGTGGTGAACGGTGTTACACTGCTATCTGCTGGATTGATGTGGTATTGCATGTAGACACGTCGAGAATTCGTCCCCAAGAGGGCGCCCGTATTCAAATCTCTGCAGGGTTTTGTGTCCTAAAGGAGACATACATACACTAGATTTTAGAATGTAATTTAAATGTTAATTTTAAGTATTAATATTCGAGATGAAAATAAATTTACTCTAGCAGTCTGTAAATATATACTCCGTGTTTCCATCCTAAACAGCTCTGAGAAAGTTTTTAATAACTTTTATTAAACTTCTTTAAAGAACAAATTTTAAACACAAACAATAAATCCAAGCAGCATTAAAAAATGTTATAAAAGCATTTTAAAACATAAAGTCTACTGGGGGTCGATCAATATGTACTGCAAGTTATTTAAAGAGTTTTAAGTCATGAAATAAGACTGAAATAAAATTTTCAAATCTTTTTAAATCTCACAAACATTAAGAAATCTGCATTTGTGTAA
Source organism: Labeo calbasu (assembly GCA_019740295.1). NCBI lineage: Eukaryota > Metazoa > Chordata > Actinopteri > Cypriniformes > Cyprinidae > Labeo > Labeo calbasu. The sequence continues at coordinate 4,529 of JAHKKF010535027.1, read as the reverse complement.
ATAAAAATTTATTAACTAAACTAAAATGTAACCTCTTTTTTTCTGCCTAAAAAAACACAAAATTAACAATGTGACATTCAAAAGCAGGTATTAATTTTTTCCCACATATTCTGTTACAAAAACATTTAACAATAATACAATAGTAAAAAAAAATTTATATATCTTGACCAAATGCACAAACTGCTATCCAAGCTCTGAGGAAAGTTGACAACACTGACTCTCCAAAATTAGACTTCCGTTTCTTTTCCACAAATCGGTTCTTTTAAATAGTTCAAAGAATAGGTTTAAAAACAGTAATTATTTTACACCATCGATTCATATTTTACAGCATTGTTTTTGTGTGTAAACTCTGACATGCTCTAAGTTGATGATATATTTTCTTTTTGTTTTTCTGTTATATTTTGTAATGTTTTTACTACTAGGAATGTTAACTTGTGTCCCAGTTCATTTAGTTCAAAACTAAATATAATTACCATTAAATTAATGAATTTAAATATTTTTGCTGATTGTTTTTAATACATAAAAAAAAAAACCTTATTAAACCAATGTTTTAATTGTGCATTCATTAAATTGCCACGTGTGTCCAGTACATTTAATTTAACATTTCTGCTCATTTGGGTTCTTAAAAAAAAAATAAAAAATTGGACACTAAAAAATTTGTTTAGAAAACTAAAAAATCCACCCACATGCACTGCCATTCAAAAGTTTGGAATCAGTAAGATTTCTAATGTTTTTTAAAGAATTCACTTATGCACATCAAGGCTGCTATTACATTCAAAAATACAGAAAACTCCCCAGAAATATTTAGAAATATTATTACAATTTAAAATAATGGTTTTCTATTTTAATGTATTTTAAAATGTAATTTATTCCTGTGATGCAAGCTGAATTTTCATCAGCCATTACTCTCCAGTCACATGATTCTTCAGAAATCATTCCAGTATGCTGATTTATTTACTTTTATGATCAGTGTTAGAAACCGTTGTGCTGCTTAATATTTTTTGGAACCTGTGATATTTTTTTCAGGATTCTTTGGTGAATAAAAAGAACAGCATTTATTCAAAACAGAAATCTTTTCTAACATTATAAGCGATCACTTTTTTATCAATTTAACACGTCCTTGATGAATAAAAGTATTCATTTCTCCCAAGAAAACAACAAATAAGAATTTACTGACCACAAACTTTTAATTGGTTGTTTATATTGTTACAAAAGATTTCTATTTTAAATAAATACAAAATATGAAGCAGCACAACTGTTTTTAACATTGATAAAAACAAAATAAATAAATAAGCATATTAAAATGATTTCTGAAGGATCATGTGACACTGAAGACTGGAGTAATAATGCTGAAAATTCAGCTGTGCATCACAGGAATAAATTGCATTTTAAAATATATTCATATAGAAAAGAGTTACTTTACATTGAAATAATATTTCACGATATTACTGTTTTTTTTCTGTATTTCTTATTAAATAAATGCAGATTTGATAAGCATAAAAATGGTACGGTAGTGTATAGGTCCCTGTGGCATAATTTCCACCATTTTAGGCATTTATGTCTTAACATGCATGTTTGTAGGATTACATTTTTATTTAAGTGCAGCAGGCCATTAAAGAAAAAGCCTTGTTGTTGTAGTAGCGGTTTTGTAATCTATATGAGCATAATTGTATTGGATGTGAAATATGATCGCTATTATAATATCAAATGCTCTTCCTGACATCTTGTGGCTTTCAGTGATGATGAAACTAAATATTGACACCTACAGTCCTGGGAGCAGGTGGTGGTAAATGCTGATAAAACCCAGTTTTAGGTTGATCTGATCTTCCTTCAACTCCCTCGGGCGTACACATGAGGCCTTATTCATGAAACACGAGCAGTGCGAATTTCTGCGTGAATCGTTCATAAATCCATTTGCTGCAAATTGTTGTGTTCAGTTCAATAGGACAGAGGAAGTACAGAAATATTTTTCACAGATATCCTTTCTGCTTGTATTTCCTGAATGAGGCCCATGATTATTACATATTGCAGATCAGCAGCGATCAATACATCTCTCGGTTTCATTAGCAATAGAAAAGACCCAGAAAACCAATCTGACATGTTTGGGTTTAACTTCCCTTCAGATTCAAATGTGCCTGTCATGCAGGAGGTTTAATGAAGCATATATGCAAGATGGAGCCAGATTTGTAAGAACAGTGAGGGTCATGATAAATTAAACACATTAGGCTACCTAAAGCATCATTTATTGTAGTAAGATGAGGGAATGAGAAAGATAAATGCATGAATTAGAAAAGAAAAAGAAACTAGAAAAGAAATGCTAGTGCGTGTGTGTGAACTTTTTTTCTTTTTTTTAATAATATTTTTGAAAGATGTCTATTATGCTCATTAAGGCTGCATTTATTTGATCGGACTTACAGTAAAAAGATCATATTGTGAAATATTACTCAAGTTTCAAATAACAGTTTTCTATTTTAGTATATTTTAAGATGTCATTTATTCCTGTGATGGCAAAGCTGAATTTTCAGCAACCATTACTTTAGCATTCAGTGTCACATGATCTTTCAGAAATCATTTCAATATGCAGCTTTTTTTGGTGTTCAAGAAACATTTTGTGTTAGTATTAAAGGTGAAAAAAGTAATAATTTTATAATAAAACACAAAAACAGTATTATTTATGAAATTAAAGTGGATTTGGGCATCCGTAATACAAATGGTGAAATGGTTAGGGTTCTGAGATCACTAGAATATCATACTCCTCTCAGCCAATCAGATTCAAGAACTAAAAAAGTACTATATATATTAGGGGTGTGCAATATTGACAAAAAATAAAATCTCGATATTTTCTGGGATTTTATTGTTAACGATAATTAGACAATATTTTAATATCTTAATGACTGTGGACAGCTGACTCCTAATTTATTATTTTTTTGTGGTGGTCAGTTCACACTGACAGAAATTCATATTTCCCAGTAAGTTTAAATAGATTTTTACCTTTTATGGGCATTTTAACTTGTTAAAAGCCATTTTTTCTAAAAGTGTGCATTATCTTTTGAGTCAAATATTTACATTTGGGCTGTTACCAAGCAAATTAAATCAGTATCAACAAAATTCGTCTTTACAGTGCAAAGGAAACACAGAAGCTGCTTCTGAAGTGGCATTTAGATGTATTTACACTGTTTAATGCAGGTCATGAATGCATTTAACCTGCAGTTACAAATGCATAAATAATGTTTTGATATTTTAAACATAAAATGTTGAATATTGATATTAGAAATTATTTAAATTATAAAAAGGTACTTTAAATGTTGAATTAAAACCGCCAGTAGGTGGCAGCAAGTCACAGTTAACAAGTGAGTCATTGCGATCGAAGTGAATCATTTAAATGGTTGAATCATTCAGGAACGAAACACTCTCATGTTGCTCAGAGATGCAAAACAGTGCTGTGGCTGTGTTTGGCCTGTTTTTTTTTATTTTTAGATATTCTGTCTAAAATGTAAGTCTCTTAATTCTTGTCAGTTGAACTGTTGTATAAAATCAATATCACATTAGTAATCATGGTAATTTTTGGAGAAGAAAACAGCACTCTTCGTGTGATATTGATTAACTATATAAAGTGGAATAAATCTATACTTTTCTGTCTCCATATCTTGAATTTGTGATCATCCTAAATATATTTTAATAGACTGAATCATGCAGCGAAAGAACGCACTGTTAATGCATACGCGCACTAGTCTAGACTTCTCGTAATGCGTTCACTGCGCTTTGTAGGTGTTTTAAATGGTTTTTGCAAAATACTCAAATGTCAAATTGAACAGAGTTAAAACAACAATTATGATATTATCGCAGACGATATATGTTGCACACCCCTTATATATAATACACATTATATATAGAGAGAGAGAGAGAGAGAGAGAGAGAGAGAGGGAGGATAAATAAAAAGTTATAAAGTACAGTATTTATTTGGAAAAAAAAAGATGTTGGTAGATGTTGAACTAGACGGTTCAAAGGGCAAACAAAACAAAACAAAAAAAAAACACTTTTTTTTTTCTAATGACAGCCATAAAAAGTAACATTTTTTTCTGACTAAATATTTTTAATGCAAGCGGCAGTTGTTTCATAATAGTATACGGTAGTAAATGTTTGAGCAATGCCCCCTTTGTTTCTGGAGAGGTTTTAAAGGAGTCATCGGATGCAAAGTTCACTTTTACATGTTGTTTGAACAATGTGTGTTGGCAGTGTATGTACACATCTACCCTATAATGATAAAATCCATGCAGTGGTTTTTAATTAATCTGTAAAAATAATTTCCCCATTTTTCAAATCGAGCCATTCTCACACCGACAGAGGCCGCTCCCATAATAGCTGATTGACATGAGCGTCTTACCTCAGACCCGCCTTAAATCAGCAGGAACAGTCCGACCTCCTGCCGGAGCAGGGATGTAAGTTAGACAAGAATATCTCCGATTGAGCGATTGAAGTGTTGTGTTGCTGGATGTGATAATAATGAACATAGTGGTCATCATTTACTC
>JAHKKF010535026.1:13861-24496 GCA_019740295.1 Labeo calbasu | reverse complement strand
TGAAGTTAAGTGTCTAAATGTATTTATATCATCTGTGCATGTTGACTGTTCTAATATATGATGTTTATGGAAAGAGAATTTACATGTTTTGTTTTATTTTTTAACCCTTTTGTCTTCATTTATATTTATTTTAAGTACAGCAGATTATAAATAGGGAAGTTACACATTTCAGCATTGCCACAGAAGAATGCTTATTGCAACAAAAATCATGACTACACAAATTTTACAGACATTTTACCTTTACCTTTGTGAGATACAAACTAAATGCATTTTTAATTGTTGCATCAAAAATACATTTCCAAGCTTTATAATATGATTGTAAATATATTATGTGTAATATATTTCATGAAAAGACCAACACTAAAAACAAACATAGCATTCCAGTGATTTAAAACTAGCAGCTGAATAAAGATGAATAAACTTGTGCAATACAGACTATGTATTTATAAATTAATATGTAGTACAAAAAATCACCATCAGTTCACACCTGAATGCAAACTTGAGTTCACTCGCGGCTCGGAATAAAGGGTTTTGTTTGACTATTTGTGTTTGTGGTTGTGCTTTTTGTCTTCCTCCACCAGATCTGAGAGCGGATCTGCTCTCTGCATTGAGATGAGCCATAGTAGTACAGCAGAGGGTCCAGGAAAACACTTGCGCTCCCCAAACACACAGCAATCAGGTAGTATTTCCCCTCCTCACTGCTGCCTCCTGTGGCTAAACGAACACAGTGGTACAATAAGATGCCATTTGTTGGTGCAAAGCACACCACGAACTCCATCAGCACAGCTATAGCCATGATCACAGCTCTTCTTCGCTTATCTGAGGATGATGTTGCCAAGTGATCATTCTTGGTAGTGAGCACATAAATGATGGTAGAGTAACTCACTAAGGTGACGACCAGAGGCAAGAAGAAGTAGAGGCAGGAGAGGATGGAGAACAGGTATGCATACAGCTGTGTGTGATGCAGAATGTCGTGGCAGGTGACGCCCACATCCTTTATGTTGAATGTTTGTGTTATGGAGAGAAGCGGCACTGTACCAGCGAACGCCAGCAGCCAGACCAGTACACATACGCATGTGGCTTTCCTTTTGCTCCTCCAGGTCAGAGAGGCAACAGGAAATGCCACAGCCAGCAGCCTGTCCACACTCATGCTCATCATCAGCAGTATGGAGCAGTACATGTAGCAGTAGTAAGCCGCACTGAGCACACGACACGTCGCCTCACCGAACACCCAGTCTGAGGCGTTCAGCTGGTAGTGGATCTTCAGAGGCAGCAGCAGGGCGAAGAGCAGGTCCACACACGCCAGATGAGCCATGTAGATAACAGCTGGTTTCTTCTCTCGAATCCTGCAGGTGAATGTCACCAAGGCCACAGCATTCAGAGGCAAACTAAAGAGGATGATGATGATGTTGAACGAGGGCATGACGCGTGTGACCAGCAAGCTTCTGAGAAAGTTAACAGACTTGTCTGAAATGTTGTATGCGATCTGTGTAGTCTCGTTGAAATTCGCTGCATTCAGATCAGTGCTGTTATATGGCTGGATTTTAAAATGACTGATAAAGATCTCATCTGTAAACAAACATGCAAAAATAAATAAATAAATACAACTGTTAAACTTCTCAACACCAACAGACAAATTAAGGTAAACAGAGAGCTTTTCACACTTGTAATAATTAACTCCAAGTCATTTTAAACCCTAGGTAAATGGAATCCTTGGTTACCTTGCTTCAAGTTTCACACTGCTCATAATTTACCCGGTGTTAGCAAATTAATGCTGCCTATTCAGAAGTGGACGTTTTACACTGTACATTTCTAAACACTGGGTCAGCATCAGCGTCAGTGAAGGGATGATCGCAGCTCGCAAACTGTTTACATACGGTTCTAGCATTGTGCACATTGTTGCCAAGTCCGTGGTTTTCCCGTGGAACTGGGCTACTTTAACACTGTTGCTGTGGGTTGTTTTTCATGTCTGCGGGTTGAACCGACCCAAATAATGTAATATTTATCCCCTGGAATGCTATTTTTACCAGGGGAACCCCGCCAAACAATGCAAATGGGCTACTTTTGGGCTAGTATTGAGAAGCATTTGGGCGAGTTTGTTGTGAAAACCTGGCAACCCTGATTTGTGCAACCTCATATTATATTTTGACGACTGTACTACCAAGTTTTCCCGAAGAGATGTTTCGGACTGTAAAAGTAAGAATGAAACAATCTCTTCTTCATGCAAATTAAAGGAGAAGTTCACTTCCAGAACAAAAATAGTTTGAGGAAAACATTTCGGGATTTTTCTCCATATAGTGGACTTGTGGTGTGCTGTGTTTAAATGCAGCTTCAAATGGCTCTAAACAATCCCAGTTAAAAAAGAATGGTCTTATCTACCGAAACGATTGGTTACTTTTTAAAATAAATTGACAATTTATATATATATATATATATATTAACCTCAAAAGCTTGTCTTGTCCAGGTCTGCGTGAACTCTTTTTTTTCTGGTTCAAGACACTTAGGGTGTGTCGAAAAACTCCTATCTCATTTTCTCCTTCAACTTCCAAAATTGTCCTGCATCACTGCAGAAGTACTGACCCAGTGTTTACAAAGTGAACGTGCAAAGAAGATCAAACACCCTTTACAAAAAAAGGTAAAACGGCGATGCAGGATGATTTTGGAGAAGAAAATGAGATAGGACTTTTTTGACCTACCCTAACTATCATGAACCGGAATACACAGAGTTCACGCAGAGCTAGGCAAGAAGAGCATTTAAGGTTAAAAAGTATATAAACTGTAATTTTTTTTTTTTTTTTTAGAAAATAACAGATTGTTTCACTAGATAAGACCCTTCTTTCTCGGCTGGGATTGTTTAGAGCCCTTTGAAGCTGCATTTAAACTGCAGTTTGGAGAGAAAGTATATGAAGAGAAATCCTGAAATGTTTTCCTCAAAAAACATAATTTCTTTATGACAGAAGAAAGAAAGACATGAACATTTTGGATGACAATTTTTGTTTTGGAGGTGAACTTCTCCTTTAAATCACCATTTGACATTTCCCCCTCAGATACTGAATACAGTTGGTGCACAGTGTTTCTGTGACTGTTTACAGGATGCAATTATGAGGCACATAATTGCGTGTTTCTGAATATCTACCCATAACATTATAACATCGCATCGTTTCACCCTGTACAAGGTTGAACCGCAAAATCGCTGCTAACTCCACTCAGGGAAAAGTTTTATAACTCGGGGTAAAAAGCACACCCCACCTCGTATTTATGTTACAAGTGTGAAATGTTCATTTACCCAGAGTTAAAAGCAGCATTTAGAAAGATGATAACCTGGGGTTAAGAAAATAGCTGTTTGAAAAGATTTTAGATTTTTGGAGCTACGATCAACTTAATTAAGACAGGGTTGCCAGGTTTTCACAATAAAACCCGCCCAATTGCTATTCAAAATGTGCCCAGTCGCATTTTGAGGCGTGTCCCTGTTAAAAATGGCATTTGGGGGATGAAATACACATTTTTTTGTCTGGGTTCCCCAGGTAAATTCGTATTTCCGGGGCTACATATGATGTTATTGGGGTCGCTTCAATCCTGCGGTAAAAAGGCGGACTTGGCAACACTGGGCTTTTTGGAAACGCAGCCCAGGACTGGACAACTAGTTGTCCGTCACATCATTCAGTGCGAGAGAGCCGCACAAACGCGTGTCTACTGTGTGTTGCGTGCTTTCATGTGTAGTTTTGGTAACTTACAGTGACGGAGAAACGAGCTGTGTGTCAACTGAAAGTTTTATATCCAGTCTCCGCTGGAGCTGCTCCCGTCAGTTTTGTGCTGTGTGCGCGGCTCAAATGCTCCGCTTTTTACCAAAATATAAAAGCCGCTGTCGGTTAATGAAGGTTTGATTAATGAACTGGCGGCTCGACTGGACTCTTGTGGTGTCAGAAAGTGATAAGTCATTCAGCGTTATGAGCGTCATCATTTTTTATATTACTTTGGTCACTGTTGATATGGTCACTGGTAAGGAATACAGGCTTGACTCCTGTTGCACGTTACAGACAGTATTTGAGATGCTTCTGTAAGCTGCTGTGCGAATGGGACATTTCCAGACTCACACATGTAAGTAAATGCAGTTGTCAGTCCCAAAAACTTACAGTGTGAACGTAGTCACTTAAATACGGAATCAGAAGCTGTTTTCTGTGTGACTTTTAGAGTTGCTTGCTTGAACTGTGATTCCAGAATATTTGAAACAAAAACAGAGATCCAAAATCCTCTAAATATTCAAACACTGGCCAGTTATATACTGTACAGTATTCCTAGCACTTACTTTTGGGATAATAATTTGACACTGTAGTAATGATCACACAACACATGTAGAGCTTAGATGTTACAAATTGCTGCTGGAGGTCTGGAAACTTTACCTACTGTGATGTGTTCGATCATGGGTAAGATTTTGGAAGATTTTGTGGAATTTTTTACAGGATAGCCACCAAAATAGTTGCTGGAATTATTTCCATACCACATCCCATCTGAAAAGGAGTCATTTTCTGTTGTCTCATAGGTCTCTGTCATAACAGTGAAGTTGCGTTCCGAGCCATCTGTAACCAAATAAGACAAATAAAGGCAACTGTGACACTTTTGCTATAAGAGGCCTTGCAGAACATGTTTATCTTATCTCCTGTCAAAACACAGGGCCATTGGAGTAAGTATGTTTTACATGTTAATTGATTGCGTGCAATGGCATTCTTGCCAGAAAGTCATGTATAACTAGACGACATGTCCCTTCTGCTTTTAATCAGATAAACTCAACAAACAGTTGCATTTTAACAATTGATGCAAGATGTAAACTTAGAACTAAAACAAAAGACTTTCATTCAACTTAGTTTTTTTAATGAAACCTGAGAGGTTTTTGACCCTCCACTGAAAGTCCATGCAACCAAAATTTGGTATATTCAAAAGGCTCATATAGGGGCGAATTGACAGTCAAATCAAAGTCTTGTGAAGAGATGTGTTCCCTGTATATGATGGACACCCATCATTTTTGTGTTCGTAATTTAGGTATGGACTTTCATTGGAGGGACAGAAACTTCTCAGCTAACAGTTTTTTTGACTCTGTGTTTTACAGATTAACCAAAGTCTTTAGGTGTTGGAACAACATGACAGCAAAATCACGATAGGCCCCACATTTACCTAAACCGAATTCGTGAGACATCTGCGTTGAAGACTTGTTGTCATCAATTAGCTCATCAGTCTGTTCGAAGCTGTTTAAAGAGCTTTCTGCAACCAAACAAACCAAAACACCATCAGTGAAAACACACAAGCTACTTAAGGGAATTGGATCTCATTTGCAAAAAGGCTTTAATTACGATGTTAAGCTAAATTATTTACGGTGAGCACTATTAGCAGCCCACCTCTTAGTAGTTGAATCTCTATTAATTTTATGCAAGTTATCTAATAATTCTGAGGAAAGACAGAAAACAAACTCCTAAGACATGCAAGATCATAGAAAGCATTTCTAAGAGTTAAGTGTTTACTGGAAATGACCATATGATGTGATCTATAAAACTATACCGTAAAATATAATGTCAGAAAGTGACACAACAGCAACATTTTACATTAATTTGTGGATGTTAGTGCATTGTGAATAATTAACATGAACTTCCAGCATGCATAAAATGTTAATGTAGCATGCATTACTTGTAGATTACTTCAAAATTAAAAATGTTAATAATCAAACACCATTGACATCCATTGCACTGCTGTCACACAATACACACATTACACACATAATATGATACATTTAAGGTTTCATCTGCATAAGCAAACATCATTAAAAGACTACAGTTAACAGTCAAACCTCTGCTGAGCACAACTGCACTGATGTACTTACCGTTAAAGGTGGCAGTGCATGCATGCAGAAGAATAATGGAAAACAAAATAGTTTTGACCCCCATGAGTACCAGTCAAAAATCACTTCTTAACTGACAAATCTTTACAGACAGTGCTTCTTCATTCTCTGAGTGCTTAGTCTTTTTTGTGGGGAGAGGCTTGGATTTATATATGGTGACATCATTGGACCCTCCACCCTCCACGGCTAAATTCATTACTATGCATTGCTACAATGAAAAATCGAGCTGTATTGACAGCTCCGAATGAGAGATATACAAATGATGTTTAATTTAGGCGTTTTCTGATGATTTCATTATAAAAAGCCCCAAAGACCTGCCTTCATACAGTATTTAATATTATCAGTTTATTTGGCTGCCAGGGTGACTTTGTCATTTTTTTGTATGATCATCAATTAATTTTAATTGTTTTTAAATCCAATTTTATTGTTCATTAGTGCATAATCTTTCTTTAAGATTGCTCCAGCACTGAAGGCACACAGTCGTTCACAGGCTGCATATGTGCATCTTGCATGATTTTTCCTCACTGACAATCAATGATGCATTGGCTGTAAGTAAATATTACACTATTTAGTGCATGTTTGTTGACTGTGTTTTTATGGAATAAGAACTCTCATGTTATGTATATATTTTTTATTTTTTCTTAACATTTATACACATTTTAAGTACAGTAGATTATAAATGGGGAAGTTACACTTATCAGCACTGTAACAGAATGCATATTGCAACAAAAATCATGACTATACAAAATTTGCATACACCATGTTTAAGATACAAACTAAATGCACTTCAGTGTTGTGTTAAAAGTACAATGTTTTCAAGCTTCAAATGTACAATATGATTGTATGTATGCTATATGTATATGCAAAGACCAACATTAAAAATATGCATATTTCAGTAAATTAAAACTGGCAATTGAACACAGTTGAGTGAACCTATAAAACAGCAGTTGTCTGTGCAATACAGACTATGCATTTATAAATGAAAAAAATAACAATCACCATCAACTCAAACCTTAATGCGAACTTGAGTGTACTCGCAGCTCAGGTTAGAGGATTTTGTTTGACTGTTTGTGTTTGATGGTGTGGTTGTGCTTTTTGTCTTCCTCCACCAGATCAGAGAGCGGATCTGCTTTCTGCATTGAGACGAGCCATAGTAGTACAGCAGAGGGTCCAGAAAAACACTTGCGCTCCCCAAACACGCGACAATCAGGTAATATTTCCCCTCCTCACTGCTGCCTCCGGTGGCTAAACGAACACAGTGGTAAAACAAGATGCCATTTGTTGGTGCAAAACACATTACAAACTCCATCAGCACAGCTACAGTCATAATCACAGCCCTCTTTCGCTTGTCTGAGGATGATGTTTTCAGGTTATCATTCTTCATAGTGAGCGCATATATTATGGTAGAGTAACTCACTATGGTGACGACCAGAGGCAAGAAGAAGTAGAGGCAGGAGAGGAGGGAGAACAGGTACACATACAGCTCTTTGTCATACAGCACATCATGGCAGGTGACACCCACATCCTTTATCTTGTATGTTTGTGTTATGAAAAGAAGCGGGGCCGTACCAGCGAGCGCCAACAGCCAGACCAAGGCACATGTGAATGTGGCTTTCCTTGTGCTCCTCCAGGTCAGAGAGGCGATGGGAAACACCACGGCCAGCAGCCTGTCCACACTCATGCTCATCATCAGCAGTATGGAGCAGTACATGTAGCAGTAGTAAGCTGCAGTGAGCGCACGACACACCGCCTCACCGAACACCCAATCTGAAGCGCTCAGATGGTAGTGGATCTTCAGAGGCAGCAGCAGGGTGAAGAGCAGGTCCACACATGCCAGGTGAGCCATGTAGATCACAGCTGGTTTCTTCTCTCGAATCCTACAGGTGAACATTACAAAGGCCAAAGCATTTAGGGGCAAACTAATTAGGATAATTATGATGTAAAATGAGGGCATGAGGCGTGTGACCATCAGGCCTTTGAGGAAGAGAACAGCATCATCTGTGATATTATATGCATCCTGTGTAGTCTTGTTGCACTGCACTCCATTCTGATCACTGCTGTTACATGGCTGACTAACCAGAATAATTTCTTCAATGGAAATTGGATCTGTAAACAAACATGCAATAAATAAATAAAAGAAAACAACAACTTTTAAACTTCTCAACACCATCGGACAAATATAGGTGAACAGAGAGCTTTTCACACCTGTAATATGTCTGTTAAAGATCACTTGATCTGGAAAGCATCTGCTGTGTTCAAACATCTGACAGACGTCTGTAAGATGTCAGTTTTACATACATTCTAAGTCATTAACATCTTAAAGACATCTAATAGACGTCTATTTGACATCTGATAGGAAGCGTCCTATAGACATATTGCAGACATATCGCAAACACTCTAAAAAATACGTCTTCATGATGTAAATGCAGACATCAAATAGACGTCTCCGTGATGTATGTGTGCCGTCAGTGATCTGTTTGAAAAGATTTTAGGGTCCCAGATAGCACATGTAAGTCTGCAAGATGTCTGTTAAAGATCACTTGATCTGGAAAGCATCTGCTGTGTACAAACGTCTGACAGACGTCTGTAAGATGTCAGTTTTACATACATTCTTACATACAATTCTAAACATCTTAAAGACATCTAATAGACGTCTATTTTACATCTGAAAGGGAAACATCCTATAGACGTATTGCAGATGAGTAAACACTCCAGATGTAAATGTAGATGTCAAATAGACGTCTCCGTGATGTATGGTGTTGATCTAACCCTGATAGCACAGGTACATCTTGGAGACGTCTATTTGACATCTGCAATTTTTTAGATTGTTTGCTCATCTGCATTATGTTTCCTAACAGATGTCAAACAGATGTCTATTAGGTGTCTTTAAGATGTTTATGTTTTAGAATGTATGTAAAACTGACATCTTACAGACGTCTGCCAGACGTTTGTACACAGCAGATGCTTTCCTGATCAAGCAATTGTTAACAGATATCTTGCAGACGTACGTGTGCTATCTGGGAAACCAGGAGTGTCAAACTCAGTTCCTTGAGGGCCACAGTCAAGCACAGTTTAGATTCAACCCTAATTAAACACACCTGATTCAGCTAATCAAGTCATTTAGTTATATATGGTATGTGTTTTGAAGCAGGGTTGGATCTAAACTCTGCAGGGCTGTGTGTTTGACACCTTTGATCTAAACAATTAATGCTAGAACAAAAAATTCATTTACAGTAAAAATACTGAATCAGAACCTATGTTTTCTGTGTGCCTTGCGCGAGTTGTTTGCTTCACCTGTGATTCCAGAATATTCAAAATAAAAACAGAGACCCTAAATCCTAAAGACTCAAATACTGGCCAGTCATTTACTGTAAAATATGCTTAGCACTTCCTTTTGGAATAATAATTTGATTATGAGGATGAAATTATGAAAAGTTCAGATGTTACAAATTGCTTCTGGAGGTCTGGAAACTTTACCTTGAAACATTGGTATGGAATCGAGCATATATGAGACTCCGACATTGATGATGGGATATTCTGCAATATATGTTTTAACTTTATACATCTCTCCTGAAAAGGAATCATTTTCTGTTGTAGCATAATCTCCGGAATCATCATCTTTCAACATCCAACCTGAAAAGGAATTATTTTCTGTTGTAGAATAATCTTTGTAATCATCTTCATTCAACATCCAACCTGAAAAGGAATCATTTTCTGTTGTGTCATAGGTCTCTGTTGTAACAGCAAAGTTGCGTTCAGAGCCATCTGTAGCCAAATAAAAAAAAAAAAACATTAATTTTGATGGCATTACTAGACAAATAAAAGCAGCTGTGACACATTTGCTATTAGAGGCCTTGAAAAACATGTTTATCTCAACTCCAGTCAAAATTTAGAGGAGGTGGCTAACTACTGTTTTTTTATGTGGGTTTATCTTCCTGCATACATTTAAAAACTTAATACTTCTGTTTTACAATTTTAATGGTGCTGTATTGAGTTCAAAATCAATAAAAAGTCAAATTTAAGCAGATGAGCAAGCCATAAAAGTCATAGCACTTTTAAATACTGATTTACTTACCACATGTATGCACAAATATAATAGAAAGCAAGAGAGTTTTGACCTCCATGAGCACTGGTCAAATCTAACTCTGGACTTTAAAGTTGTCACAAGTCAGAAACTCTAGATGAACAAACACCCGTGCTGCGTCTGTCACCGAGTGCCCAGTCTCTTCGGTGTGGTTATGCCAGGATGTGATACAGCCAATTTTTATCTGTTCAGTGAAAGGAGGAACTTCAGAAGAAAGTGAGTACCACCCTCAGGAGGTCTATGCGGTTTGCCATTACTGTTTGAACTAGTAGTTATCAGAGCAAAAAAAAAAGTTGTGTTTTCTGTTTACCAGCAGCTTAGAACAGTCAGAATTGATCAAATGTGAACAAAATATACCAACAGTATTCATTTTTTCAAGTTTCTTAGCATCATGCCAAGTAATAGACTTAAAATATTTAATAAAAACAACAATAATAATTATAGGCTTTAATGAATTTTAAGGAAGTAATTTCAGGTTGGCATTTGATTACATACATATAATATATATTTACAAACAATACTTTTTACTCTCTCGGCTAATGTTTTATTTTTTCCTTACGCAAAGCCATTTTTTACATGGACTACAGCTATTATACACTACAATGTGCAAAAAAAAAAAAAGACTAATTTCTTTGAAAATCACCTGGCCTTCCCTCATTTTACT
>JAHKKF010535026.1:0-13811 GCA_019740295.1 Labeo calbasu | reverse complement strand
TACCGAAGTCTTAATGGTACCATAGCAAAAACAACCTAACGAATTATATGTGTTAGAGTGTGAAAAATATGACATATGTGATCCTGGACCACAAAAACCAGTCACAGGGGTCAATTTTTTGAAACTGAGATTATACATCATCTGAAAGCTGAATAAATACACTTTCCATTGATGTATTTGCTTGAGATACAGCTATTTGAAAATCTATAATCTGGGAGTGAAAAAAAAAAATCAAAATATTAAGAAAATCACCTTTAAATTTGTCTAAATGAAGTTCCTAGCAATGCATATTACTAACCAAAAATTAAGTTTTTATATATTTACGATCCGAAATTTACAAAATATCTTCATGTAAAATGATCTTTACTTAATATCCTTAAGATTGAAGATTTAGATTTAAGACTTACTAAATGTTGCAAAATGTTGCTAAATGTTTAAGACTAAAATGTTGCAAAAGACTGTTGCAGGTCCCTTCTGCTTTTAATCTTATAAACTAAACAAACAGTAGCATTTTAACAATTGATGCAAGATGTAAACTTAGAAAAACATGTATAATATAATGTCCTGAAAATGCCAGTTATGTAAACCACATCTGATCAATTTTTTTTCACACTTTACTGCAAGCATGGTTTTAATGAGAGATGTGGATTTTGTCTTGAGTGTTACATGGTGAGGTTGTTTTTTCTGCCTTATCTCTCTTGAACACAGAGCGGATCTGCTGTCTGCATTGAGACGAGCCGTAGTAGTACAGCAGAGGGTCCAGAAAAACACTTGAGCTCCCCAAACACACAGCCAAAAGGTAAGCCGCATATGATGAATCTCCCTCCCCGCTGTTGAATCCAGTAGCTAAAAGAAGACAGTGGTACAACAGGATGCCGTTGGTTGGTGCAAAGCACATAACAAACACCATCAGCACAGCGACAGCCATAATCGTAGCTCTCCTTCGCATTCCTGAGAGGGATGATGGTTCAGCAAATTGATTAGTCTTGGTACGGAGCACATATATGATGATGGAGTAGCTCACTAAGGTGACCACAAGTGGCACAAAGTAGTAGAGGCAGGAGAGGATGGAGAACAGGTACATGTACAGCCGATCTGCAGGGTTGTTATGGACCAGCGCATCATGGCAGGTGACGCCAACATCCTTAATCTTGAATGTTTGTCTCATTGAGAGAAGTGGCGCTGTACCAGTGAGCGCCAGCAGCCAGACTAATGTGCATATGAATGTGGCTTTCCTTGCACTCCTCCAAGTCAGAGAGTCGACGGGAAATGCCACGGCCAGCAGCCTGTCCACACTCATGCACATCATCAGCAGTATGGAGCAGTACATGTAGCAGTAGTAAGCTGCACTGAACACACGACACGCCGCCTCACCGAACACCCAATCTGAAGCGTTCAGCTGGTAGTGGATCTTCAGAGGCAATAGCAGGGTGAAGAGCAGGTCCACACACACCAGGTGAGACATGAAGATCACAGCTGGTTTCTTCTCTCGAATCCTACAGGTGAACGTCACGAAGGCCACAGCATTCAGGGGTAAACTAATAATGATGATGAAGATGTAGAACAAGGGCATGACACGTGTGACCACTGGGCCTTTGACGAAGTCAACAGTCTCGTTTGAGATGGACAGTGAGGAACAATTGAGCTTTGATTGGTCCAGAGTAGAAATACAGTGGTTTTTAACGAAAAAACCTCCTAGGAGCTTGTCTGTAGAAGAACATACAAAAGCACAACAGCATTAGTGAAAGTTACCAGGGTGTAAATAACTTGGAAACACTTCTCTGCATTGCTTCATTGTTTTGACAGACACTGCAAATCAAACAGCAAAAAGCGCTGCAGAACTCATTGTCTGCATGCAACATCT
Organism: Labeo calbasu; assembly: GCA_019740295.1. Lineage (NCBI taxonomy): Eukaryota > Metazoa > Chordata > Actinopteri > Cypriniformes > Cyprinidae > Labeo > Labeo calbasu. The sequence continues at coordinate 11,947 of JAHKKF010535026.1, read as the reverse complement.
TTTATCTTCATGAATATTCACTTTGTTTCTACGTAAACACTTAAACTATGGTTTAGATACAGTAGGCTGTTTTTATAGTAGGTATAAGATAACTAGTGTTGGGGATGATGCATTACAAGTAACGCAAGTTACGTAATCAGATTACCTTTTTTAAGTAACTAGTAAAGTAACGCATTACTTTTTAATTTGCAAGCAAATATCTGAGTTACTTTTTCAAATAAGTAACACCAGTTACTTTTTTTCTCCCATTTATTGATTGAAAGCTCTTTTGTATTCCTCAAAATAAATAAAAAGAGTGGAATGCAACTCAGAATATGATGCAAACCTGCAATAATTAAATGTTAAACAACAAATATCCTTTGTTTTTTAATCCGATTTTATTTTTTACTGACCTTTGATGATCCAATTCAACTGTACTAATAAGCAAAAATTACTCAAGATAAACTAACATTTGTTCTTTTTTTGAGTGAAGAGTGTTGAACTTTTTTCTTCTGCGTTCTACTGTACAGACGTGAATTTATTTTTCCTTTATCCTGAGGCTTTTGGTGTGAACTGGTTTTTACATCTGCCAAAAATATAACTTTTTATATTAAAAACAAACAAGGAAGCCCAGCCCAGATTTAAAAGGTAACGCAAAAGTAATGTAACGCATACTTTCCATAAACAGTAACCAAGTAACGTAATTAGTTACTTTTTTAGGGGATAACCAATATTGTAATGCGTTACTTTTAAAAGTAACTTTTCCCAACACTGAAGATAACATTGTGAATTGTAAAAGCAAATTAAACTTTCAAATGTTTAAATTATAAGCTAGCTTCAATTAAGTTAAACAAGACACACAACACATAAACAAGACATCAAATTAAGTTATCATTTTTATGCATATTGTGATGTAGGCTTACCTTTAAAGGCGGCAGTGCATGTAGGTGCGATTACAACTAAAAACAAGATTGTTTTAATTCCCATGACGGTCAGTTGTCTACTTGTACAGATTTTTCTTATTCCAAAATCTCTAGTCAGATAGAAACAGCCGCACTATGGAGTGGAGACTATGGATTTGTAAGCCAATCGTTCATTTGAATCTTCTCACTGAATCAGATGAACCGTTTGAGCTGAGTCGAAGAGCGTCCCAACCAGGTGGAGTTTTCAATTCAGCAACTCAGGCAAACAAAACAACAAAACTAGATCGCTTGTGCTCTAAAAAAGTTGTTTTAAAACATAGACACTCGAGAGTCAGGCGATATGCGCTCAGCTGACTGATATGACAGCATGTCACACAAATGACTCATTTGAATGTTATGATTCGTTTGACTGTTGCATCACAAGCAGATCATATGGACATATGGATGATAAATTCTTAAAAACGTAAATGCAGACGTCTCCATGATGTATGTGTGCTATCAAGGGAGTTGGTTTAAATTCACAGCATTCTATTAAAACAGGCAAGTGCTTATTTGAACTTTTGGAAAACAGCATATTACGTAATGGCGTAAAAGTCTTGCTAAATTTGAATAGGAATTGTTCAAAATAACCGATTCACAAGATGCCAGGATGTGGTTAAAAATGTGATGACATCATTTTCCGATAGGCCTAGATATATAAACGTTCAAAAAGAGAAATATAACTTTCAAGAAACTGCAACATAAACATTCCTAATTCTCAATTGAATGTTTTCATTAACCATGTTGCTGTTGACCAGACGTCAGACATCACCATCTATAGGACTTATTATCACCGTTTCTGTGATACAGGCCTATAACATCAATATGAAGAACAAGAAATGTACGTCATTCATACAGGCTTCAGATAATCCGTTTTTAATCATTAGGTTATGAATACAGAGTGACTTGTGATATACATTTTCTACATTGTCAAACTTTGAAGCTTTGGTCTGGTATGCAAATACAGCAAATATAAAAGGGTGTCATACAACAGTAACTGTTATTTTGGTATATATTTCTTCCAGTGAATGATATAAACTACATAACTGAATATGTGTGAAATGAGGTGCTTATAACTGTTGTTCAGAGGATCAGATCTGAAAATAGTTATTTATGGAATGGGGAAGTTATGCTTCTCTGTGCGTAAGATAAATATAATGCAACAGAAAAACATGACTAGGCAAACTCATCTCTGCTGTAAGACAAGATTTTAGCATTTCAGTTTTGCCACTGGGACCTGAGAAAAGTAGATTCTTCAGTGCTTAAATGTAGGGGAGACCAGGGCAAGCTGATACACTTTTTACTCCAATCAAAATTTCATTACAGTTTTGAGAGCAGAACTTAAAAGTTTGAGAACATAATAAGCTTGTCTGACAACTAGTTCTCATTTTGCAAATATATACGTTCAGTTCAGTTATAAAACAATTGACATATATTATTTATGTGCACATATGATTGTGCAGAAATATATACACAATATGTAATATAGTGTAGTGAACATGTAAAGCAAAATAGGTTAACTGAATAAAGAACAAACTCTGATAATATATACAGATAATATGCATGTAATGAATTATATTAATTGCAGCTTAAAATATTCTTCAGTCATGTTTTTGACTGCTTTTATATTTGTTGTATTTTGACTGTTTGTGTATTTTTGAACTAAATGGAGTTTGAAATGTTTTTTCTTTCCAAACAAATATTTAGTGAAAGTAGGTGTTTAACTTTTAGAAAGTGCTGATTATGCCAATCAATATTTCAGAAAATATTAAAACATGATGTTTTATTATCTATTAATTTGTACAAATAATAGTCTAAGTCCTTATTTGTATGATTTTGGAATTGTCTAGCAATGAAAATCGAACAGATATAAGTTTATTAAATAAATGTTTCAAAAATAGCATATATGTTTTTTTTTTTAAGTGCCTGCTATAAAATATTAGACAGTTTTACTGCCAATTTACTTCCACTTTTCAGCCTGAAATATCTAAAAATGTGATCTGAACAGGGTCATTTAAAATGCTTTCACTAACAGTGTTTTTCCACACGCTTAGTCACAAACAGGAAATGGAGTCTCTTGAGCAGTGAATAGGTTGGGCCAGTTTGACCCTGGATTTTAAAATTAACAGCATGGAATAGAGATAATTTTAAATCAAATCTCCTGACAATGGGCCGCAGTTTAAACAATAAAGAGTATACAATTGTTCAAATTTCATCAGCTCTTTTTCTAAACAATTCACATCTTAATGCGCGCCTGACTGTACTCATAACTCACAAATGAGGATTTTGTCTGACTGTCTGATTTTGATAAGGTGGTCTTTCTTGATCTCCACCAAAACACAGAGCTGATCTTCTGTCTGCACTGAGACGAGCCGTAGTAGTACAGAAGAGGGTCCAGAAAAACACTTGAGCTCCCCAAACACACAGCCAACAGGTAAACCATGTATGATGAATCTGCCTCCCCTCTTTTAAATCCAATAGCTAAAAGAAGACAGTGGTACAACAGGATGCCACTGCTTGGTGCAAAGCACATCACAAACACCATCATCACAGCTACAGCCATAATCACAGCTCTCCTTCGCTTGTCTATGTGTGATGATAATTTAGCAAATTCATTCGATTTGGTACGGAGCACATATATGATGATGCAGTAGCTCACTAAGGTGACCACAAGCGGCACAAAGTAGAAGAGGCAGGAGAGGATGGAGAACACATACATGTATTGCCCACCTGCATCGTTGTCATATATCAGCGCATCATGACAGGTGACGCCAACATCCTTAATCTTGAATGTTTGTGTCATGAAGAGAAGCGGCACTGTACCACCGAGCGCCAGCAGCCAGACTAATGTGCATATGAATGTGGCTTTCCTTGCACTCCTCCAGGTCAGAGAGGCGACGGGAAACGCTATGGCCAGCATCCTGTCCACACTCATGCACATCATCAGCAGTATGGAGCAGTACATGTAGCAGTAGTAAGATGCACTGAGCACACGACACACTGCCTCACCGAACACCCAATCTGAAGCGTTCAGCTGGTAGTGGATCTTCAGAGGCAGCAGCAGGGCGAAGAGCAGGTCCACACACGCCAGGTGAGACATGTAGATCACTGCTGGTTTCTTTGCTCGAATCCTACAGGTGAAAGTCACTAGGGCCAAAGCATTTAGAGGCAAACTAATGATGATGATGAAGATGTAGAATGAGGGCATGACGCGTGTGAACAGTGGGCCTTTGAGGAAGTCAACAGCCTCGTCTGAGATCTTAAATGTCGTGGTTTTCCCCTTGCATTTTGCTACATTTAGATCAGTGACGTTACATGGATGTGCACCTTTATTAGACCGGGATACCTCTGTAACAAAACATACAAAAACACAACTCTATCAGTCATGGCTTAATACTAGACAAATGAATATGATTCAGAGATATTTAGGATGTTTAGTAAGATTGTTAATGATTTAGAAATCTTGGTGGGGCGTTAAAGGAGAAGTCCACTTCCAGAACAAAAATTTACAGTACTCGCCCCTTTGTTCTGTAAATCTGTAAATCTTTGTTCTGGAGGTGGTCCTTTCCTTTAAAATTAGACTGAGAGTCCAGAACAAACACAAGTATGTTTTCGTTACTGTAAAAGTAGTGTTGGCAGTATGTCTGCTGGATGTTGTACCTTCATGGGTTTTATTTGGCGTTAAGGACCACGTCTCGTTCATATTGAAGTCAATCGGCTCATCAGTCTGGGTTTCATAGTCAAATTGAATAGCAATACTGCGACCAGCGGCTGTAACCAAACACACAACTATCAGTGATAGCTCTTATAACACTGCCAGACGAATAAAGGTGGCTGGGACTCATTTGTGTAAAGGCCTTAGCCAAAAACAAAACACTGGGCTGTTTTCTTTACATTAAGAACTCTAAGAGCAGGATATTAACTTAACAGCCTACAAACATAAAACTAAGACCATGTTTTATGCCAAAAATCATTAGGATATTAACTAAAGATCATGTTCCAAGAAGAAATTTTGTAAATTTCCTACCGTAAATATATCAAAACTTAATTTGGAAAACTTTAACAGCGATTTTCTCAAAATTTCGATTTTTCTCTTTTTTTTTTCTTGCACCCTCAGATTTTTAAATAGCTGTATCTTAGCCAAATATTGTCCTATCCGAACAAAAAGAAAGCTTATTTATTCAATTTTCAGATGTATAAATCTCAATTTTAAAAAAATTACCTTTATAACTGGTTTTGTTGTCCAGGGTCACATATTTCATTAAGTGCTGTACTGTAAATGTATACCAAAACATATACTTTTTAATCTTAAAATGTACTAATAAACACCATACAGTTGGACCAAGATGTGACCAAGATGATCACACAAAACACCATCAGGGTAACAACACACATGACTCTAAAAGAATGCAATAAACATTAACACAAAATAAATAAATAACACTAAATGTAACAAAACAACTTATTGTACGTAATGTGTAAAAACTAAATTATTTATACAAAATACAGTCAGACCAAAATTATTCAGACACCAGATATTGATAGATTGTAGATTTTACTAGTGGGTGCAGGACGCTATAGTTCATTGATGTAAGTGAGGATAAATAACAACGTAAACTTTGACATATTATACCCCAAAAATATCTTCATACAGTTGACTACAAGTAAAATTGATAAAAATGTGGGACCAAATATTATTCAGACACTTTGACCTGACCATGTTTTGCTTAAGTGTTTTTTCTTTAATTCCTAAAGCAACCTTTTTACACCACAGACTGAACAAAATTAAGCATTGCTTGGTAACTGGTCAACAAAGTATTGATAGTTGTGTAAATATTGTCATATTAACAGTTACAGTTGTAATCAATTACATACCTTTCTATCAAAGTTATCTGACATTATCAAAATGAATTTGTTCTGACACAGTGTAACTCTAAGTTCTTGTCATATTTTATTACCATTTTCTAACTTATAGCAAATAAACTGTGATAATGTGAGAAATGTTGAAGGTGTCTGAATAAATGTTGGTTTGACTAATCATTTCTACCGTAGACTATAAAGTAATTTTTTTTTTTTCATGTACAAAACCATGTTTTTGACAGGATTGTATAGTGCAAGTACATATAAAATGATGTTAAACTATTTATAGTTTCACCGTACTGTATATATGGCAAGGTAACTTTTTACTGCATTATAGTCTTTTTCTGTAAAAATAATAATAATAATAAAAATGATACCTTTTCTGTTTTTCTTTGGATGATGAGAAACTGGCTGAACAGCTGTTGCAGTTTCAGATAAACTGTCTTCATCACTAACTGTAATCAAACATACAAAATAAATACCAGTAAATTTTATCTATAACACTACTAGACAAATACAGAAAAATTACCATATCTAACAGCTTGATAATGCCAACAGTACTTCCAGCCAAAACAGACAAAGGGACATTTCCTAGGAAAGCTGTGAATAGCCTCTCTATCAGAGCCTTCGGCAATTGCTTTTAATATGCCTGCGAAGGATAAAGTTATTACGAAGTATAAACCTATTTGACAGGTTGTATTACTAAGCCTTGTTAGCTGTTACAAGGAAGATGCTTTCTAGCTGACTTAAAATGGTGATTTAGCTGGTTATTACAGCTTGACCACTTTTTCTTAATATTTTTCTTTTATTAATAGCCTGAAGTGTAGCAAGCTTTTTTTTCACGGCTTGCTTATCTATCTATCTATCTATCTATCTATCTATCTATCTATCTATCTATCTATTTACAGTATTGTTTTATCGGATTTTATAATAATGCTGAGAAGCGCTAATTTCTTCATATATTCTTTATATTTCTTTAGAGAGGGAAAGTGAGAGAAATTTGAGATAATATTTTATTCAAGCACAGTAACAGTAATAAAAAGATTAAAAGTTGTTTCTTTAACTCGCTCTTTTAGTTATTCGCGTTAATTAAAGCGCAAAAATACCAGAAGTCTCATAGCTTGAAAATCATTTCATGCATGAATAAACTTACCGTTGAAGATGGCAGTACATGTGTGCGCATTCAGGATTAAAAACAGGAGAGTTTTGATTTCCATTAGGTCCGTTTTCTGTCTGTCTCTAAAACAAAACGTGGATTTTAGTTCGAAAGAAAAACAAACTCTTCTAACTGAAGAAAGAACCGGTTGTTTTGAGAATCAAACTCGCGCGTCAAATCGTCAGTCGCGTTCTGTTCTTTCTGCGCTGAGATGTGGCTCGAGTGAGGATGTGCGTTACAATGTGATGACATCATGACGCCTGCGTCCCATAGCTCCTATTATAAAACCCCAGACATCTTGCCCGACTGTCCCACAGATAATTATGTGTGGTTGGCTGAAATGCTAAGATAGATAGATAGACAGACAGACAGATAGATAGATAGATAGATAGATAGATAGAATATTGTAAATCATTACATAATTTCCTGACCTGTTCTAAATCATTACATAATTTCCTGACATATTCTACCATTCTGTTTTTAGTCTGACTACAATGTTTGAATCTGATCAACAATGTATTTGAATGTATGATCTGATTTTATGTTGTTCCAGAGATGTGAATACAGAATGCCAGAATGTCCTATGAAAACATATGTACATATTTGCTTATTCATCTGAGACTCTAGACCTCCAACTGATTAAGATAACAGACACACACATACTCTCAGTGGCCAATTCCGGTTTGTCCACGGAAATCCAGTGCTTAGCAGGAAAAGACACGAGAACAGGGTAAACAGGGGAGACCAGAATTTAATTGTTGTTATTCCAGTAAACTAGCTTTTTTTAAACAGTGCTTCTTTTCTGACCGTGACCATAGTTGCTAAAATGCCGAGAGGTTGGAGTTTTATATCCGGTGAGCTCTTTTTGACATTGAGATGACTGTCAAATGTGGCTCACTTTACAGATCTAACCTGGCTCTTCTTGTAGGATTGTGATCTGTTTTTTGTGATTATCTCCAAATGCCAATTAATTAAGTAAACTAAAAGAATTGTTAGTTTAGTATTATAACATCTCACAATATATATATGTACAGTTGAGGTCAAAAGTTTACATACACCTTGCAGAATCTGCAAAATGTTAATTACTTCACCAGAATAAGAGGAATCAGACAAAATTCATGTTATTTTTTATTTAGTACTGACTTGAAAAAGATATTTCACATAAAAAACATTTACATAGTCGACAAATAATAGTTGTATTTATAAAACAGTCCCCATTCAAAAGTTTACATACACTTGATTCATGGTTCTTGGTTTTTCATTTTTGTGTATTTTAACCCTGTACAATGATGACAGAAGGAGACTTCGAGATCCATCTTTTCACACTGAGGACAACTGAGGGACTCATATGCAACTATTACAGAAGGTTCAAAAGCTCATTGATGTATCAGAAGGAAAAACAATGCATTAAGAGCTTGGGGGGGTTTGAAAACTTTTGGAATTTGAAGATCAGGGTAAATTTAACTTATTTTGTCTTCTGGGAAACATGTAAGTATCTTCAGAAGGGCAGTACTAAATGAAAAAAATAATATATATTAGGCAAAATAAGAAAAATGTACACATCTTCATTCGGTTCAAAAGTTTACACCCCGATAGATAGATACTCAGTGTGGAAAGATGGATCTCAAAATCAAACGGTTCAGTTAAAGAAAAATGCTGAAAAACTTGTGGTACCTGAAGGATTTTTCTGAAGAACAGCGGGCAGTTTAACTGTTCAGGACAAACAATGGAATCATGAACAACTAGCACTAAACAAAAAACACTTCTGTGGATCATTCAGATAAGAACACAGTATCAAATATCAAGCGTATTGAACAGGGTCATTGTTAAAAATTCAACTATTTTCTCGAGTGGACTATATGTAAACGTCTTTTATGTTAAATAAAAAATAACATGCCTTTTGTATGATCCCTCTTATTTTGGTAAAATAGTTAACATTTTGCAGATTCTGCAAGGTGTATATAAACTTTGACCTCAGCTGTATATATACAGGCATATGGGTATTTATATCACATGATTTACATCAAATCAAATTATTTTACACATATAGATTTTAATGAATAGAGAAGATGTATTTTGTCTTAGTCCATGTGTTTTCTCATAACCTTGATCTGTAAAAAGATAACCGCATTTAATCACCATCTGTCCAGAGTGATACTGGTTTTATTTGTAGACTAAATAGCCACATTCCATTCACAGCACTCAGGAGGCAGAACGCTGATGATATAACAGACACACACACACACGCACACACACGTTTGTTTTTGTGAATTGTGGGGGCTTTCCATAGACTTCTATAGTTTTTATACTGACTAAACGATATTGTCATCCCTTAACCCAACCCTAACCCTAAACCTACCCCTTACAGAAAAAATGTTTGCCTTGTTTCATTTTCAGATAAACATCATTGACTATTTTTAATGATTTTTTTAACATTGTGGGGACCGCAGGACATTTGGTCCTCACAATGTCGCAAGAACAAGTACACATTTACTGAGATATCTTAATAAGGAAATACCACAGACAACCCAGTACTCTTTTGTTTAATAAAGCTATAAAGACCATAAGAGGAGTTTTGTAGACTTGGAAAATTAAAATGATATCTTTTGTTATATTGTAACCTTGAAGGCTCTGTAATTCGTCAATAGGAACAAATATTAAATTAAGCCCTGAGCGTGAGAGCACTTCCATTTGTAATGATTGTTTTAAACAGCCATCGGCTGTTTTATATCTTAGTTTAGTATACAGTTTACAGAGCTTCTTTTTCACCATCACTCTATATAGGACAGGAGTCAACATGACATACTTTTGAATGAAGTACCTTTATTAATTTTTCTGGTTAACCACGGGCTTTTTGGCACAGTGGCTAACAAGACAAATAAAAAATGGCACTTGTGAAGTTGCCAACCCCTGGTTTATAGCCTGGCCTATGAAGTAAATAAAACTGTTGTAAAGCATGTTTGCATTTGAAAACATGGGGAAAATAGGTGTTCGATGCATTTTCCCTCTTTTTTCACATCATGAAAGTAGCAGTACTTTAAAAAATGTTTAAAATTATTCTAATGTAATGCTGCCTCATAGCCACTAGGTGTCAATATAAGTCCGTACAATATAAGTCCATCGACTAACGCTATTACACAAGTATTACTGAGCAACATACACTTTGTAAGCTTTGTGTTTATCGTACATAATAATAATATCGTGTAATATTAGTTCTGTTTTTATTGTAAAGATCTCTTTCTGAGCACAGCACTGTGGTTCCTCTTGACCTTAGTTGATATGTTTGGTATTGGCAAAATCAGTTATGCATCAGATTCCATTAGTCATAATGAATTATAGCAAGCCATATTCAGTGATTCACTGCGCAATAAAAGTGAAAATGGAACCGGTTATAAAATCATAAATAATTTTCTGCTAGCAGATAGTTACGCTGTGAAATATTAATATTAGAGCTGTCAATTTAACATGTTAATTTAGTGCATTTTTTCTTTAAAGATAAAAAAAGCTAAGTACATGGATGATATTTTGTGTATTAATCATACATATGTAATCAATTGAATTTAATGTAACTATAACGATATTAAATTAAAATATTTTTTGTTTAATTTAGGCCTATTGCTTTTTCAGGAAGAATTTATCTTTTGTTGTTTAGCTAATTCTTATACCAATTTTATTTATTTATTTATTTTTTGTAAGTTAATTAAAAATGGTCATATCAAATAGCTGTTAAATAAGGTAAATGTTAAAATATATTTGTTTTGTATGACGCTCTTACACGTGCTTTTTTTACAATTCCAATAGTACAGTAACCTTTTGCTCTAACCTGTGTAAGCCCGGATCTCCTTGTTTTCTGAATATCCTTCAGAATCCCTTTGGTGTAAACACCAGCACAAGTGACACACAGATGTACAGGAAGCGCATGCATCCTGACATTTCTAACACGTTCAGTCCTTCTGATGTTGCTCAGACATTCAGTCTCCTCAAACACATGGAACTCACAGCAATGATGAAATATAAAGTGACGTGTTTGCACGTGTGTGAAAGAACATGAACTCACACATGCATGGATATCTGAGGGATGTATTTGATTACAAGCGTAAGGCCAACAGTGACAATTTGTGTCTTAATTTATTAACTTGAAGTCCATTTGTATGTTTAATGTAATAGCTTTAATGAAATCAGCACACAAATGTTTGTCTGTGACAATAAACATCTTCAAAGTCCACGGTTTATGTCATCTTTAATGAGATGATTTAATCTCAAAATCTGGAAGCATTATCTTTGCTAAATAGTTTCCTGTGAAGTCATGCAATTGATGGTAATTCTATTCAATCTCTCTTTCCTATAACTGCAATTTTGTCCTATAAGCAGAACATTTCACTGGCATAATTAGCTGCCAAGGTCAGAGTGTTAAAACCATCCATTAGTAAAAAAGCCAGTTTTCAGTTACCATTAACCTATCAAGCTGCTGCCCCAAAGGGCCGGGACTCAGACAGCCAATTAGAGTGAATTTCTGTTTCTTCTGGGTCATTCTGTATGACATCATAATGGCTGCTTCCTGTGATCTGCACTGTAAAGGATTCTGCCTGTAATCTTCAATTTCCTAAACTATTTAGTTCTCAAAATAGTCAGGTCACACTGAGGAAGAAAGTCCCATTTGTGAAAACGGGAAATTGTCTTTTTACTGCTGAAGTTTCAAGAAAGCCATAACCAAAAATGTAACCACCACCACAAAAATAAATAAATGAATAAATAAATAAAATAAAATAAAAAATATTTTTTAAAAATTCTCAGTTTACCAAAATATTACACTGAAGATTGGAGTAATGATGCTGAATATTCAGCTTTTCATCACAGGAATAAATTTTATTTTATGATATATTCAAACAGAAAAGTTATTTTAAATTGTAATAATATTTCACAATATAGCTGTTTTTACTATGTTTTTTACACAAATATATGGTGATCATAAGAGACTTTTTTTAAAAAC
>JAHKKF010535025.1:10476-23775 GCA_019740295.1 Labeo calbasu | reverse complement strand
GATAGATAGATAGATAGATAGATAGATAGACAGACAGACAGACAGACAGACGGATTGGTAGACAGACAGACGGATAGATAGATAGATAGATAGATAGATAGATAGATAGATAGATAGATAGATAGATAGAAGGACAGACAGACACACTGTCTAGAATGATCTTTAGTGTTCTTTGCTTTGTGAATGTGTACATACAGTACAGTTTTACATAAACTGCAGCCCTGTCATCGTGTGATTAGTTCTTCCCCTCACTCTTTTTTTTGTCCTCTTCCTCCCACGCTCTCTCTCCCCTCTCTCTACGCTCCCTCCAGCAAGTGCTTTTAGTACTACACTTTACAGCTGACAGCACATGTTGAGGCAGCACATTCCACATTATTACTACTTCAGATATTTGTGGCCCACAGGTCCTCTGATTGGCGGAGGAGCCTCTGACACTGGAGATGCAGACAGCCAATGAGGTTTCTGCTCTAGAGAGCCGTGAGGAAGGTAGTAAATCAATGGCATCTGGTGTCCGGGGCAATGCTGACACACACGGTCACTGCAGACTGTTGAAAACACACAGTCGGACACCTATTCAGCACTCTAAACTCTTTAGATTTAGCAGAGGCTGTTCTGTCACTTTATGGGATACACAATGTGAAACGTTTTTCCTCTGTTTTGACTATCCTGCTGTTCTTTTGTCTGTTTTATACTAATCTCACCCAGACTGTGAAAAACATCTGCGAGGGAATGAAAGAACGCCAGACAGCCCTCAGGCCCATTTCAGGCCCGTTTCAGCGGGCACCTTATGGCTGTTGCCACGGGGGCCTGACAGCTGAATCCCTGTTATGGGCATAAGCTCACTCATTTATTCAGACAACTGGAAGACATGCTACGTCAAACCCTGAAACACTACTAAATAGTTTCAACAAAGATCCACTGAGCCTTCGTTCTTCCACAGCCAGCTCCCTAATGCCTCACATCTCCTCTCAAAGACATTTTCAAAGACTCTGGATCAGACACAATGGAAGGCATCCACTAAGCTGAAGGAAAATTGGATCTGGTGCTTATGAAAAACTGTTATCATATGCAAAGAATATAAATCCACCAGCGTGAGGATGTTGATTGACTTAATATGCAATGAAATGTTGTCAAACAGATGAAATTTAAAGACTTGACATGGTAGGAGTTACAGTATACATACATAGTTTAACAAACTCAATTGCTGTTGCATTAACACTCAATTATAAAAATAAAATTAATAAAAAAAAATATCAAATTAATAAAAAATAATAATAATTATAAAAAAATTAAGTTTAAATGTTATATATACAGCAGGACAAACTTGCATTAACACTTAATTTAAAAAAAAAAAAAAGAATAAAAAAAATATAAATGATTTTGTCTTATTCTGTCTTTTTTACTTAATATCAGACTTTAATTTTAAATGTTATATATACAGTACAACAAACTTAACTGCAGTTGCATTGACACTCAATTAAAAAAAAATATTAATAATAAACGATAAATTCTTTCATTTTTCTGTCTTTTTTATTGCTTAATAACAAACTTTATTTTTGTTATAGTTGGACAAACTGGATTGCAGTTGCATTGACACTCAATTAAAAAAATAATGATAAAAATATATTATAAATAAATATATTATAAATATATAAATAATTTAATTTTTCTGTCAGTTTTACTGTTTAATATCAAACTTTAATTTTAAATGTTATATACACAGTAGGACAAACTTGTTTGCTGTTGCATCAACACTCAATTAGACAAAAAATTAAAATTATAAACTATAAATACTGTCTTTTTTCTTTTCTGTTTAGCAACCAAATTTAATTTTAAATGGCATTTATAGAGTAGGACAAACTAGATTGTAGTTGCATTAACACTAAATTAGAAAAATATAAAATGAATAATAAAAAATATATATAAATATTTTCATTTTTCTCTATATGTTTTACTGTTTAACAACATTTAATTTTTAACTTGTGTAACATAACCAAATATACACTATATACATTATATAAATGTAAACAAAAAAAAAAACAATTTAAACAATTATTTTATTTTTAACTGTATTAAAAATTATTTCAAAGTTTTTAAACATTTTGCCCTTTTAAATAAATGTTTCTATCTTGTTTAATGTATGTTCAGAGACTTTTAATAAAAACGAGACACAAATTTAAACTAGACAAATGTTTTTCAGTGAATTAAAGAGGTCAACCTGTTAGCAGTAAAGTATCTGTAGGCCCAAACCATCTGAATGGCGCCACCTGTTGGTCTTTTACAGACTTAAAACAAATTATAGAAGTATTCTGAGGTTATGACCTCAAAGGACAAACCAATATGTCTGCTTTATGAGGCCTTTGCATTGATTGGCATGTTTGGCTTCTTTCCAGATCTCTTAACAGAGGGCGATCCTTTTAAACAAACAGCAGCGCCTACTATTTATGCATACTATGAGCATTTAATATATGCTCTCTGTGTATGTGTCAAGCGAGCTGACCTTAGTTACCATCCAACAGAATGTGCTAGGGCTGCCTCAGAGCTACAAATCTACCTCCAGTTACCATCTGTTCTCCATTGGCTGATTAGCATTATGAACACTGCAGGCTAGTAGATAAAAGAATATATTTCAGAAGTTTTACAAGGTTCTTGCAGACCCAGTTCCACAGGGGGCCTTATGAGTTTGACTTACATCTCCCACCCAGAAAAGTATGGTCCAAACTGAGAACATCTTTTATCTTTGTGATGGAGTCATGTTAGTGTTCTTGTTAAGTCATAAAGAAGCAGATAGTAGTATATTTAGACTACACACTACAGCTTATATAGCCTCTATACAGTACCTCAATAATCAATAAGGTGGGCTGGTATTTGTAACGTAAACATTATTCGTAATGTAACGGTAAACATGCAATTGTCAAATCTATCACACAATATCAGGTCTAAGATCAAGTACCCTGTCATATGTATGGGCAAATTGAAAAAAATATCAATATAAACTGAGTAATATCATAGTAGAGTATATCTATTCTGAACGACCTCATGGCAAATGCTGCTAATCAAGGCTCTGCTAATATTCCGACTAGCACGCATATATTACTTTTATACAATAAATGCTTAAATAGTTAAATAAACAAGAAGTTACATTGAGTAACTTACATTTTAGACACAATGTTGGCAGTTAGAGTTCCTCAATTTTGTGCCGCCAAAGAAAATATTTTCAAAAGCAACACACAGCAGAGGCGTTTCTGACTGAATCAGTGTTTTGACTCGTTTGAATGAAAGATTCAGTTACTCGCTCCTAAACATGACACTAAAATACAGTCACTTGTCGCCACCTACTGGCATAATGTTCAAAATAGTCAATAAAATCATCAACAAATGCAGACTAGCCGAAGAATTCAAACAGTGAAAATGAGTGCTATTGCTATATGCGTACTTATAAAAACACTGCTCGGCGAATTAAGTTCGAGGACCGGAACTGTTTTTTAAATCATTTTTTATGATATAATATAATACAAAACTACAAAAAAAAAATAACTTCTGAAGGAATTTTTCACCCCAAAAATTTACATTTGCTTAAAATCTACTCATCCTTAGGCCAGTTGTAGATAAATGTGTTTCTTCATCGGAACAGATTTTGAGAAATGTATCATTACATCACTTGCCGTGAATGGGTGCCGTCAGAATGCGGGTCCGAACAGCTGATAAAAAACATCACAATGATCCTAAAGATACCAGACCACTCCAGTCCATTAATTAATGTTGTGTGAAGTAAAAAGCGGCATGTTTTTAATAAACAAATTCATTATTAAGACGTTTTTAACTGCAAACTGTTGCTTCTGGCCAAAATACCAACCCTCTATCCATAATATTGCTTTCTCCAGTGAAAAAGTTGTTTAATCAGAACCAGTAGAGAAATATCCACAGATCAAGCTGAGATTACAAGTGAAAACAGTCTAAAATAAACAGTTCTAAACAAACATGTTGGCGGATTTTGATGTAAGTGGACAACAGGGGATTGACTTTTTTTTTTTTACTGGAAAAAGCATTATTATGGATTCATATTTTAGCCGGAAGCAATGGTTTAAAGTTAAAATGCCTTAATGATGGATTTGTTTCTTTCAAACATGCAGGTTTTCTTTTCACAAGATGCAAACTGATGGCATTGTGTGGATTTTAGTGATGTTTTTATCAGCTCTTTGGACTCTGGATTTGTGGCCCTTAAAGAGCAGATAGTGCTGCAAAAGTGTCTTATGTAACTCCAGGCTTTAGTAAAAGTCTGAATCTTAATGGATTCCTGCAGGGAATTTTCGGATTCCATGTCTAAACATCAGACAGAATATGCAATCATTCTCCCATTCTAATTTCACTTTGCATTTGGCCCACTCGAGACTCAATTACAGCTAAAACCCTTACGTATCTTATTGTGTAGAAAACAACAACTGCAGAGTCTCCTCTCCAGAAACTTCAGAGAGCTCTCTGGATCTCAGCGGGACCTCAGCGGAGCCTGACCCGTGCATGACTATCACAGCGGAGCGGCGCATCTTTACGCCTGCAGTAAACGCGCTGTGTATGATGCCTGCTTAGAAAGCGAGTGAATATGAAACTTGAGTAAAGCTGTTTAGTGCACCACATGTGTCTGAGGAAAATACTGACTCTCGTCGGTTTGGAAAATCCAGAGTCACACTAAATAAGGTCACGCGGTTCAAACTTCACCACAGCGGTATCAGCATACAGCAGCAGTGTGGTTCTTTCATGCACAGCGTGACTCCTGTTTGAAAGACACTCTAATTCTCCTTCTGTCCCACTGTAGGAAACCCGATTAGACCTCATCTTAACAACTCTGCCTTTCACTTTCAGAAGGGAAGTGCAGGGATCTGCAAGATGGGCCGCTTGTAATTTATGGCTTTGGCTTCATTGGTGATTTCAGCTCGTAGAGTGATAAAAATGGCAGAGAGCTGGTGATTATGAATGCATAAGGATTAATGGAGGCTATTTAAAGACTCTATCCAGAGCAGAGAAGACAGGGACACAATTTTCCATTCTGAAAGGAAGTGGAAAATCCATGGATTATCCCTAAAATGACTATGCTGTGTAGTTCAATCATCAAACTTGGCGTTATGCCACGGTTCTGATACTAGATGAAGCTTTTTACTCTGCTGTGGTTGTTGTATATTGATCAGTCATTGGTTGGTTTGGTAGTAGCCAGTGGTGGTGAACCAGAATGAATGCAACCAGGGTCATAAAGCTTCTTTGCCTGGTACTGTGCATTTCATTTTAGGAGGAGACCCATTTCTAACACTGAAGTTTGAAGACAGTAAGTGTTTTTCTTACTATCTGGGAGAGAGAGTGCAATTAATACTTTTATTTAGCAAGGACATTTATTTCTATTCAAATAAATGCTGTTCTTTTGAACTTTCTATTCATCAAAGAATCCTGGCAAAAATGTTTCACGGTTTCCACAAAAACACTAAGCAACCGTTTTCAACATCAGTAATGATAACAAATGTGACACTGAAGACTGCAGTAATGACTGCTGAAAATTCAACTTTCCTTTGATGGTTATAATTAAAATGTATTGTTTTAGGTCAAAGCCTGTGAAATCTCTTCACAAAGACAAATGACTATTTCTGTGGCTAAAAAGAAAAAAATACGCATTGAAATTTCATTGGTGTGTTTGCTTAGGATGATAAAGAAAAGATTTTATCATAAGACCTAGATTTAGACTTAGGTCATGATGACTTGTGAAATACAGTGCCTTGCGAAAGTATGCATACCGCTTCAATTTCTTCACATTTTATGATGCAGCCTTATGTTAAACTTCTTTAAATGACTTTTTTCCACATCAGTCTACACTCCATGCACCATGATGACAAAGCAAAAACAGAATTGTCACAACTTCCTAACTTTATTAAAAAAAAACAAAAACAAAACTGAAATAAGCACATTGCATATTTATTCATACCCTTAACTCAGTACTTAGCCGCAGCACCTTTACAGCCTCAAGTCTTTTTGATGTGCTTTGCACATCAGCGTTTGGCAATTATCTGCTGTCCTTCTCCTCACCTCTCTGTAAGCTTGGACGGGGCAGACACACATTTTCAGGTTTCTCCAAAAATGTTTGATTGGGTTCAAGCCCAGGCTTTGGCTGGGCCACTCAAAGACATTCACAGAGTTGTCTATGAGCCACTCTTGCTGTGTGCTTAGGCTCATTGTCTTGTCGGAAGGTGAAACTTCTGCCCAGTCTGAGGTTCTGAATGCTCTGGTCTAGATTTTCATTAAGGCTATCTCTATATTTTGCTGTTTTGAGCTTTCCTTCTATTGAGTCTCTCAGTCCCTGCCACTAAAAAACAGCCCCGCAGAATGAGACTGCTACTAGCACAATTTAATGTTGTGATGGTACTGTGCAAGTGATGATCAGTGCCTGATTTCCTTCAAACATGATGCTTGGCATTAAGATTCATCAGACCAGACAATCTTGTTTCTCACATTCTAAGAGTTGTTTAGGTGCCTTTTTTTTTTTGCAAATTTAAAGTGTGTTTTCATATATCTTTACTGAGGAGAGGATTGAGTCTTGCCACACTGCCATAAAGCCCAGATTGGTGGAGTGCTGCAGTGATGTTTGTCCTTCTCTAGGTTTCTCCTATCTGCATATATGATCATGGAGCTCAACTAGAGTGACTATCAGAACTTGGTCACCACTCTAACCAAAGCCCTTCTCCGTCAGTTGCTCAGTTTGGCCAGGAGGCCAGCTCTAGGAAGAGTCCTGGTTGTTTCAAGCTTCTTCCATTAAGGGTAAGAGAGACTACATGCTTCTGGGAACCTTCAATACAGCAGAATTTTTTCTAAACTCTTCCCCAGATGTGTGGCTTGATGCCGTCCTGTTTCCTAGCTGTACAGGCAGTTTTTTTTTAACCTCAGGGCTTGGTTTTTGCTCTGATAAGCATTTTCAGCTGTTAGACCTTTTATTAAGATGTGTGTGCCTTTCCAAATCATACCGATTCAACTGAATATGCCACAGGTTTACTTCACTCTAAGTGTAGTAACATCTACAAGCGTTTTGAAAACTCCTGAGCTAAATTTCAACTGTCACAGATAAGGGTATGAATACTTATGCAATGGAATCGTTTAAATTTTTTATTTTTTGTAAATTTGCTAAGATGTGTTTTTTGCTTTGCCATTATGGTGCATGGAGTGTAAATTGATGTGGGGAGAAAAAGTAATATAAAGCAGTTTAACATAAGGCAGCAACATAAAATGTGAATAAAATGAATGGATATGAACACTTTCGCAAGGCACTTTTCGCCTCCCCTGAGCCCACTAAGTTTTAGCAGACCCCCTAAAACACGCAGTGAGTTTGTGTTGGGTAATTGAGAATATCTGGGGGAAGTCACGTGAGAGGAGGCAATGTCTTCATCGCAGTATGATTAGATATGACTGTTTATGATCGGCTGTGATTGGTTCATGCGATAAATCCCACCTCTTGTGTTTGTGCATGTTCGCGAATCAGTCTGAATGAACAATATAATGGCGTTAATGGGAAGACTAACTTCAAAAAGTAAGTAAACAACTCACACACTTAGATATAACCACTTTGTTACATCAAAATAAGACTTTAAATGGTGTAAAAACATAATTTGGGGGAGTTTTTAAAGTAAATCTCTGTGTCCGTGACCAATACTTACCGACCTTTGATGACTGATGATCCGAAAAATTGTATTGTTTAAATTGTTACAGCCATAAGTTATTATTTTGGAATATATTGAGTTCAGTGACCTTTAAACTACCTTGTGCTCTGTTCTGGCAGTTGCGCAATTTGGGTGTCAATAGCATAATGATTAAAACCAATACTTCCTGTAGTTTTTGAACCAGAAGAAATAGGTCAGCCAAATGTAACCTGTTGTAAACAATAGTGGTTGTTCTGTATTACTCTCCAAACAGGCCTCATTAAGTCGAGGCATTAATACTCCGCTGTGCTTTCATTGCTGTGGATCGCTGTGGGATCAGCTCAAGAGAGTTCCTTCCTGTCGACGGGGCTTGTTATTGTCACAAGCATCCTCACCAGCTCCTCTCGCTGTGAAGTTCCCTAATTAGTCACCTCACCGCAGCGCTCATCTCTCCTGATTCACAGAGAGCAGCACACAATACACAAGACACAAAAAGAGTCATTTTAATGAGGCCGTGTTTGCAGGTGTACTAGAGATGAATGTGCAAAGTGAATTTTGTTTCACAGGTAGTGGGTCACATGTAAAAACACTGATTTTCGGGTAGTGGGATAAAAACAGAACGCAAAACGGAGACACTTGAAAGTTTATGTAGCAAGAAATGGTTTCAGATTATTCTGTTCAACATGTTTAGAGACATTTACCTTTGCTTGAGTTGGTCTTCTTCTTTTTCACTCAATTCAGGTGAAACACCATCTACAGGTCAGGTTCAATTCAGGGTTAAAGTGTTTCAAACTGATTTTCAGCTTTACTTACGTCAGATTTTTCTTGTTACTTACTAACAGGGCCTTTTTATTATACACAAAATATATAAAAAATCCCAAAAGCTTGGTTTACAATTTATGTGAACCTGACTTTGATCTAACATCATTATGACTGAAAAATCAGCTTTTTAATATGCCATATTCTACAAGCAAAGTTCAAAACTGAATGGGAAACCCCACTGGCTCCAACACATTATCCACTCAAATGATGCTCCAGTGGCACAATATATTTAAATACAGTGTCTGATTTTCACATTGGAAATCAAAACTAATGCAAGTAATAATTTCAATATGTTGTCAGTTCCAGGCTGGGATGTGCTGCGGCTCAGTGGCAAACAAAACAACCATATCAAGTTGTCTTGAGCTTGCCAGTCATTCCTCTCAGCAGGGTGAAGTACTATCCATGGGGATGGCTTTACCAGAATCCCGGCTGAAGAGGATGTGGGAAGAGCCAGCAGCTGTGAACCCAGTGGCCTTGCCAAATGCTGCTGGACAGCCAAACCAGATGTGCAACCCAGTAAAATTCATATTAAAGATGACGGGGAGACAAATGGGTGGGGCTGTGGGTGAGTAAAGATACATTGTCTCTAAGGAAAGCTGGCAAACCACACAAAAAGCAAGCGGGATGTTCTCTTAAATGAAAAACTGAACACCATATGCTTTCAGTGACATTTACATTTTTGTTAAGATTTTATTTTTAACTGGAAAATGTGTAAAACCATGCTGTGTGTGTTTGTGAGACTGATTGTCTGTGTTAAAGATGCACTTAGTCATTTTTATGTTGCAATGGCAAAGACTTGACACCTACTGACACCTAGTGGTGTGGATGCATCATTGTGCAAAAGCTTTAGTTGGAATACACTCAGGACTTTTAAAATCTGACCAGATTTTAAAACACTAGGCATTATACACTTACAATATTGTAAATAGTCACAGGGGGAAAACTGGCCAACACACAGTAACCAGTTAATCTTTTTTTCTCCATGGACCGGTTACGGTCAGTGTTCGAATTGTGTCAAAGCTCTTGGGGGGTCCCCCTAACCCCCCCTCTCCAAAATAGCAAGCAAGTCACTGTTAATAAGCGAGTCATTGCGATTGAACCGAATCTTTCAAACGGTTGATTCATTAAACGAAACACGGTCATGTTGTTTAGAGACACAAACACTGATGTGGCTGTGTTTGGAATGAATTTTGTTGGCGAAAAAGAGCAAAAATAGGCAATATGGTGTCTAAAACGGAAGTCTCTTAATATTAACTATTAGTTTATTGAACTGTTGTATAACATTAATGTCACATTTGTGATTTCTGCACAAAAAAATGGCATTCTTCGTGTGGTATTGATTAACTATATGAAATGTGCGCGCTTCTGCGCGCTGTGGATGTGTACAAGAACAGAGTAACAAAGTAACAAATTGAGTTCTGTTTCATTTCTTCTTCTTGTGGTTTTAAATAGCTTGAACGTGTAAACTGGCAAATTAATTTGCAAATCACATGCCGAACGGTGGGGTCTGGTCTGGACCTGGTTCATACTATCACGGATCAACTGCGATCCGTTTAAGACCTAATAGATTATATGAGAGATCAGAACAATCTTTTATTTACTAATTTAACATTAACCCATTAAATTGTTACTCCATATCAATCGCATACAACGAAAGTACAGAATAATTAGAACAATCATTTACGCACAATAAATAACAGAGCATCATATCTTTACAAATCTTCCCCGAACTTTCTCGCGACCCGGTAGAAATTCTTCCACAACCCCATAGTGGGTCGCGACCCGGTGGTTGGGGACCTCTGCACTAAACGACTGAAGATCATACACTACCAGATTTAAAGTCGTTTCCATCAAGACAAACTCACCCAGAAATGTGCATCTTGTTGCAAGGAGACGCGTGTCATATGAAAACAATAGAGTGTTTTCATGACCCGTCATCAATCGGCCATATTGGCGACACGGAACATAAACAATTCCATTAACAGAACGAAACATATTTTGCTAACTATAAATGCTGAAAATGGTAAATTATTGTCATGTTTTGGGCTGTACTAATCGTTTGGACCGGGAAAAACATTTGGAGTACTTTGGAGTACTATAGCCTGCCAAAAGTTATAACAAATCAAGGAGAAGAGTGCAAAAAACTTAGTTTTTGTGGTTGGCCAAACAGAACCAGGATTTCCAGGGCAAGAGTCTTCACAACATTCATGTTTGTGCTTATAATTTTCGGTCAGGTAGGTGAAATATTAGGTTAATATCTTAATGAATACTCTTTACCACCTTTACCAACTTTAGTTTGTCAAAATATTGCACCCTTTCCTGCTTACTAAGTCCTTCTCTGTATGATTTAGCAGCTTTCACATTTTTTTCTGTGGTTTAGACAGCATAAATTAGCAGAACAACGTATTCAATAGTACATTAACCATGCAATCCATGCTGTTGTTTACATCCGAGTATCGCCAATATGGCTGCACATCCAGGTAACTGAACAAATCGTTACGTAAGTGCAAACTTTCTGTATGTGTTTTAACATCGTCTCAATATCAAACATGTTTGATATCCTCCGACTCAATGGATTCATAGTCTGAAGCTAAAAAAAAAAAAAAATACAAAAAAAAAAACGGAGTCTGTGATCATCATTCATCATACACTACTCGATTTTTTCTGAAATCTGTGAACTCAAATCTGCAGACTGCCTCTGACTTTCACCAACTAGCATCAACTTCTCCAGACTGTAAATTGGCAAAAAATCAGGGCAAAACCCAATATGGCTGCGCAACTGGGTAACTGAGAAAATCGTGGTGCAAGTGCAAACCCCACTCTATGTGTTTTAAAATCGACTCAAAATATCAAACATGTTTGACATCCTCTGACTTGACGAATTCATAGTCTAAAGCTAAAAAATCGGAGTCTGTGACAATCACACACTACTCGATTTTCTATAAAATCTATCAACTCAAATCAGCAGAATGGCTACAAATCTTGCACAAACCTACAAATGAATCATTTGTCTTCAAATGAACTTGTGTCATCTCATGGTGTTTGTTCAAAATCATGCCAAAACATTACTTTGTCAGTAAGTGTGTGTGAGCGCAAGTTGGCGTGTACATCCATGTCCTAAGACAACCCTTGTGTCTGTTTTCTTCATTTGGTCCACAAGGTTTTGATTATGAACTGCCCCTGGGACTCCAAGACCTCCGGAGAGACCAGAAAGGGCAAACAAGAGAAAGACAAAAAAAACAGGCCTTATGGTTATGGATGTAGTATTTATTTCAAAGATCTAAATCAGTGGTGAGTCATTCTTACCAGAACACTGCAGTTTTGCTGCCTGATTGGCATATGATCAGAATGGAAACAATTTTTGCTTGTGAGTACGTGTGGACCGTCACTATCTATGGAATGTGACTCTGTAACTGAACTATGCCAAAGGACATTTGCTTTGCATTTCGAAGAACTCTCCACTGTCATTGTCAGATTAGGGCTAGAGTTTGCATTTACGAACACATATCACCACCTAGTGGTTATCAACAAGTAATTTTTGTTTTCATTATGCATAGGATCATGCTTAAAAGGATAGTGAACCCAAAAATGAAAATTCAGTCATTAATTACTCACCCTCATATCATTCCAAATCCGTAAGACCTTCGTTCATTGTCAGAACACAAATTAAGATATTTTTGATGAAATCCAAGAGCTTTCTGCATAGACAGCAACACAACTACCATGTTCAAGGCCCAGAAAGTAGGTCTATATGACATCTGTGTTTGGAAAATGTACAATTTTTTACTCTAATCACTTGTTATGAAATGAGAAAAATAATGTATCCCAGAGAAGTTGATTTAATTTAGCCGCATGCCAGTTTGATTTAATATTTGTGCATAAAATACATAAGTAAAATGTTAAATACACTGCTGTTCAGTATCAAATCTTGTCTTAAAGAATTTAAATATAGTTTTTTGAACATGCACAATAATAAATCAAAACAGCTGATGTGTTTGGCATGCTAAGTACTGTAAGGTACACAATACAATACTTAACCTTTTCACATTTCAAAGATCAAAACTGAATCATACGCCACATAAAACAGATTTTTAAGAAACCCCAAGAAATGTAGCGAGGCATATCAGCCACTGACTGAATTGACAACAGGAATGGAACATTCCGGACGTCTGCGTGCATGTGTGGAAGGATATGCGATGAATGCCGAGCTCACTTCCCTGCCTTTAGTAAGATTAATAACAGACTCGTCTGGGCCGTAAAGCTTCAATCTGGGGAAAAGTTATGAAAACCTTCTGGATTAAGCTGGTGTTTAGAGTGAAACATTCCACGTCTACATAAAACACGTGTCTGGAGTTTGATACCTCTCATCATTCAACATGAAATACTGTCTTGTTGAGGGATCAGTAACTTTTGTAAGAAAGCAGATATTTCTCAGTGCTGTAAACAATAGCTATGTGATCAGACTTTAATACGTGGATCATTAGTGCAAATCTGCAGGAAATACTATAGGGATATTATTCAAATAAAGTACTGAGAACATTTGTAAGCACTTGATACTTGACAGGGCCTGTTTTCACATGATTTTGAGACACAAGCTGGTCATCTGGCTCTTCTCCTCCGAACCACGATGGTTCCAGCCACAACGTCATAAACAGTTCTGTTGTGCTGGAAAAATAGTAACGTGATAAAGATAGGGAACAGGAAGGCGATGGAGAAGTTTTTGTTTAAAGCCCGTACTGTGGATCTGCAAAAAAAAAAAAAAAAACATATATATATATATATATATATATATATATATATATATATATAT